>JBAMBR010004828.1:0-186156 GCA_037044475.1 Zaprionus obscuricornis | reverse complement strand
ACACTTTCATTTCGCTGACAGTTGACAAAGACATTCCATAAAATATATGTATATTTTCTGCTGCAGAAGTATTTGCTCTGCATTTTTTTTTCTCTATATAAAATCTTCAACATAATAAATTTTGAAAAAAAAAAACAAAACTCTTTCTATGTAAATTTGAAAAAAAAAAAAATATGAATTTGTATTTTTTTTTTTGCTGTTTTATGGAACATTAAAATGCAATTACAGTTGACATTTTATTTATTATGAAAATATTTGCAAAAGTTTTGCTGACAAATAAAAAGTAAAATTTACTGCAGCAGCAGCAGCAACAAGCTAAAGAAAGACAAGTAACAGATTTCTTTTTTGTCGCTCAATCGCAAAATATCCTTCCGGCTAGTCCTTAAATGATTGTGACTTGAGTTTGTTGCTGTTGCTGTTGTTGCTCTTGTCGTTGCTTTGATTGCTCTTGTTCCCTAACACACACACACGCACACACACACTCATATACATACGCTGAGTTACAATTTAATATGCAATAAGCGGACTGTCAGCATCAGGCTTCAGTCTTCAAAATCCTTCTGTCATACATCTTTCCCCTTTGGCAATGCTAACAAAAATTCATTTACTCTTTTTTCTACACTCTCTGCATGTGTGTGTGTATGTGTTGGAGTATTAACTTTTGTGGCTTTTATTACATTTGCCTGTGTGTGTGTGTGTGTGTGGCTTACAAATTCTGCGCGTGTTTGTGTGTAGCATTTTTTCAGTTTCAAAAATCTTTATAAATTTTTGCATCTTTAATTGAGTTTCACTCGCATTTCATTCAATTTCAATTTCAATGCCAATTTCAATTGATTTCATAATTAAAATCTTAACGAAAACTGCCATAAAAAGCAAGAGATAGAATGAAAGAGAGAGAGACAGAGAGAGAGAGAGAGAGAGACAGTGTAAAAATAAAGTGTGGAAATATATATATAAAGCTTGGCTATTATCAGTGATTTCCGTCTGCCAGTTTTTGCTCAGTCACAACTGCAATGAAAGCAGCAGAGGCAGCAGCAAGAGCAGGGGCAATAAGAGGAGTAGCAGCAAGAGCAGAGGCAGCAGCAGGAGTAGCAGCAGCAGCAAGAGCAGAGGCAGTAACAGCAGAGGCAACAGCAATAAGCCAAGTAATTTATCTTGAGTGAGCACTTAATGTTGCTTCAGCTGTTGCTGCTGTTGTTGCTGTTGTTCTTATTGCTGCTGCTGTTCATATACTGCCGCTTGTTGCTGTTTGCTATCAGTTGCTGTTGTTGTTGTTGCTACGTATTAACGCGCAAGTGCATTAATTAAGCCTTAAAGGCCGAGACGCGTCTATGGCAACGTGCGGCACTTTCAATGCTGTTCAAATATAACGCATGCATATATAATATAAAATAAAATAAAATAAAATACATACAATATATAAAATTCTCTAAGAGCGAAATTTATATCGAATTTCAAGGGACACAAGCGCACAGCGTAAGCACAAAAAGTTGCACGAACAGCGCGAACATTTACAGCGCAAATCGAATATAAAACTTTTACTAATTGCTGCGCGTTTAAAGACTCTTCATTCACTCTCTCTTTCTCTCCCTCACTATCTCGCTCTTACTCATGCACTATACGTTTTTTTTTTATGGACAATAATTTGTTGGCCATAACTTTATGCAATGCAAAAACTTGCTAACAAGTGGACATGGCGTAACACTACAGAAACACACACACACTCTCACACACACACATATGCATAAAAAAAAGAATATCTGTACGTGTGCCATAAAATGGTTAAAACAAAATGTCAGCGCTCTTTGCGCTATTAAATGAAAATGAAAATGAAATAAATAAATAAATAAACTTACAGACAGCATAAAAGAGTTACATATATATATACACTTGTATTTATTACATTTATTTATTTATTTATTTTTTTTTTTTTCATTTTTAATTTTCCACAGAAATAAATTCAGATTGTATGCAAATTTTTACAATTATTAAATATACAAATTTATATAATATTTTATTTATGATTTATTTGCAAAAATAAATAAAGTTAATGCATATATAATTTATTTACAAATTTACACTTTGCCATCAAGTAAATTAATTGTATTTGACATACAATAATATTAAATATTAATTAAATGCATTTCAAATTTCAAATTTTCGATATGCATATGCTATCGATATGTGATCTCTTTCTCTCTCTCTTTCACTGGCGTTGCCACTCTGCAGCTGCAATTAGCACTAGGAGTAAGCGTGACCTTCGTCGCTGTGTATCGCTTTAGTTGCCAGTGCTGCCAATCAAACAATTAGAATTTGCAATATAAAAATTCACTTTATTTAAAGAAATATAACAAAAACACAAAATGAAATATCAAAAATGTTAAAATATATCAATATTTAGAATCTATAACGGCGTATGGCACGATATTGATAGCCATCCTTGGTAAGCAGAGCACTCTCGCCACCAGCTGGACCCTCGGCAACAACATCGGCACCCAATGGTGGCAAATATTCATTGGCGGCTTCCTTAAGCTCAACAGGCATTTCATTGGGCTGCTTATAGTGGTAGCCATCATCCTTAAGTTCAGCTGTTGGTACATCAACAACGCGCACATCGGCATCCGGTTGTTCTTCTGGTGCTGCTGCTGGTGCTTCAGTTTCAGCCTCAGCGGGTGCTGGCGCTTCAGTGCTGATCACTGCCTCCTCAGCTGCTGGTGGCAGATATTCACGTACTACCTTTGGCTCAACGGCAGAGACAACTTCTTCAGCATCATCGGCAGCAGGTGCAGCTGGTGCAGCTGTTGGCAACACAGCAGCAGGTGGCAAATATCTATTGCTTGGTGGTGGCAAATATTGGTTAGCTGGCAGATGCGAGACATCACGACGATTACGATGACGCAATTTCAGGCGACGCACAGTACGATACTCATAGCCCTCAGCACCAAGTGCAGCACTTGGCTGCTCAGTAGCATCGACAGGCAAATATTCCGTTACCGGTGACAAGGCATCCACAGCACTGCTGGCATCCACTAGCTCGGAGACATCACGACGCAGACGAGTTGAGCCCTGGGGAGCAGCTAAAGCAGCGCTGGCAACGGCGGACAAGGTAAGAACACTGGTAAGCGAGAAGATTTTCTATAGATAGAAAGAGATAGAAAGAAAAAAAAAATTATTCCACTGTTATCCTTGTAATCCTTGCTTTGTAGTCTAACCATTTTGTATTGGTGTTTGTTTTGTTTTGTGTTGTTTTAACGGATTTTGGGTTAACGGCGTGTGGCAATTAAAAGTTGCTGCTGCTGTTTGATGCCTTTGCTTCAACGAACCGCTGAATTTATAGCAAAAAACTTTGAAACACTAAAAAACACAACGAAAATTGTCTAAGAGAATAAACGAGAGACAGAGAGCGAAAGAGAGAGTGAGAGAGAGATACAGTGTTGTGGGAGAACAGAGCAAAAGCAGCAGCAAAAAAAAAAAAAATTGAGACACTCGGCTTCAATTTCAATTTCAGTTACGGTTTCAGTTTCTATTTTTCAACAGATTTTTTTTTTTTTTTTTTAGCTTCCATCTTCAGCAATGTTCGGGTTTTTTTTTTTTGCTTGGATTCAACATAATTAAAAAAAAAATCTTGAAGAAACAAGCAACAACAAGCAAAAGACGAAGAAGAAGAAGAGAAGACAAACCTATTTCATTTTTTGTGTTTTTGCTTTTTGGCCAGTCGAGTGGCACTTGAGAATTCTTGGCGCGCTGCTTGTGGCCAAAAGATCTTTGGTCTTCAGCGTCATCTACATCTTTTAGCTGTCGTTCATTCTCCTTGCATTTGTTATTGTTTATGTTTATGTTTGTGTTTTTTTTTTTTTTTTTTTTGTAGCCTGCAATGTCAAGTCGAGCACGCTGAACAGCTTGACCTTTCTAGCGGATTTTGATGTATTTCATTTTTATTTTTTTTTTAGCTATTTTTTTTGGCTATTTTTCTTGAGTGATGGCTGAGTAAGTAGTTCACTGTTCTTCATTGAGGTGTTAATTTGCTGCCTCAATTTAAGTGTGCTGCGGAAGTGCTTTGTATATGTCTGTATATACAGACATATAAATTTATAAAATTTATATTTATAGGCCTTGCCTCGAGTGTCAGAAATTGAAGTACAAAACGTAATGTAACGTAATGTCAAGTGGCATGCCACAGTATATTGTGGTTCTTTATTGAGAGCTTTGTCAGTTTTTTCAATTATATTTTTCATTCTCATTCTCTTACTTCTTCTTCTTTGCTCTTTGCACTGTTTCATTCTCATTCTCATTTAATATTTAAACTAATTATAAAAGATTTTAAATATACATTGCATTAAATCTGCGTTTTTGTTGGCTTTTGGCTTTCAGCTGTCGTCAGTTCCCTCTCTTTCACTCTGCATAGCACGTAGCCTTTTTTAGCTATCAAATTGCAATCAGAGAAAACTTGTTGCGGAAATTAATTATTGATTAAAAATGTTTTGTTCCATGAAAATCTCAATTTAATAACAATATAAGCGAAAAGTCATTAAATAATCATAAGAATAATTACACACACAAACACACACATACAAACACACAAACACAGCCACACATTTATATATATTTTAAGTGTAAAATGTAAATTGAATTCAGCAAATTTCTTTATGTTTGTCTGTTTTGTCAGTTGTTGTGCATTGCATTGTTAATGAACTCAGCTGACAAAAAACAAGGTAGCAGTCAAAAGG
Source organism: Zaprionus obscuricornis (assembly GCA_037044475.1). Taxonomy (NCBI): domain Eukaryota; kingdom Metazoa; phylum Arthropoda; class Insecta; order Diptera; family Drosophilidae; genus Zaprionus; species Zaprionus obscuricornis. The sequence continues at coordinate 181,429 of JBAMBR010004828.1, read as the reverse complement.
TAGGCGTGGTCGACTTAACTTGAGTGAAAAAACCTTATACACATTCTTGCATGCAAATCAGCTTCACACTACAGTAAAAAAGATTCAGCATGAGCAGCAGTAAGAGTCATGTTAACTGTTCTGCCTATGTTTCTCTACTTCTGCCTTTACATTTCTTCCTCTTCTCTTCTGCTATTCAGCTCGCCAAGTAATCTTATAAACTTTGTAAGAAGTCTAAGTAAATCATTCTGTAGCTGTCGCACTGTCTATCTCTCAGTGTTTTTTGTCTCTGCGTTTTATTCTCACTGTCTGTCTGTCTTGCTGTCTTGGTTTTGGCCCTTTGACTGCCTAAGAGGCGGCAACAACTTCCGCTTGCTACGCACATTTGCGCTTTGCGCCGCCTAAAAGTCGGCATCGCTTTTTTTATATATGTGACTTGTTGCTGCCACGCACACACACACAGCATAAGAGAGAGCAAGCGAATCTCATAGTGAATCTGCTTCAAGCGCTACTCATGTGCAATATTTTATGTGTCTAGCTTTTTGCTGTGAGTGTGAGCATAATTTATAGTATAAACAGCAACAACAACAACAAAAAAGAGCAATGAGCATAGGGTATGCACGACTAGCAGTTGTCACTGACAACATGCAACATAAACTTTCAACAGTTTATAGTCTACAGCTGCTTAGCAGACATTATATAAACTTTTTACAGGGTATACAACAACACAATAAACATGAGTTTGTTATGCTATAAATTGTGCTTGCTCCATTGATTTTTATGCTATGTGTGTGTCTCTCTCTGTGTCTCTCTCTGTGTGTGTGTGACGGCTCTTGACTTGTGATTTTATTTAAAAGCAACGCTTTTTTATGCCTATTTTGCTTTGCAACAAAAAAAAAAACTTTTTCATTTGTTTTTTTTTTTTTTTTTTTTGCTGCTGCTGCTGTCTCTCTGACTGTAGCTGTGCCTATATCTCTATCACTGTTCATTTCTGTGCTTCGATTTACATGAAAAACTGTTGTTGTTGTTGCTGTTGTTGCAGCGATAAAAGGCCACACAGCTTAAAGCAGCTCCCAGCGGCTCATCGAACATTTAGCCGCGCTGTAAAGTTAAACTAAGCTACGTTGTGTCCGAAACTGGCCAAAAGTAGCAAACTCTTTAGCAAAGCTGCCACAAACAAGCTGCAGCTTTAGTTCTGTGTAGCACTAACAGATATGTGAGTAGTAGTTGTAGTTGTAGTAGTTCATTGTTGTAGTTGTTGTTGTTGTTGTAGCTAGCCGCGGGCTGTTAACAAAGTTGTAAATGTTTTTTGCGCGGGCGTCGCAGACAAAGCAAAGAAAAGGCCAAGCAAGATACAGAGAGAGAGAGAGTGAGAGAGAGTGAGTGAAAGAGACAGAAATAAAAAGGACAACCCAAAAGAAAACAAATCCAGCAGCAGCAGCAGCAGCAGTAGCAGCAAGGTCCAAAGTCCTTAGTTTATGCAAATGTCGTAGCTTCTGTATGCTCAGCACTTGTCCAACTTGTGCGAGTAGAGGCAGCAGTCGAAACAGCAGCAGCAGCAGCAGTAGCAGCAGCAGCAGTTGCCGTAGGCGCCAAACCAACTTGATGCCGCATTTATTAAGTTAAAATATTTATATATTTTAAATAGGCAAAAGAAAAGGAGCAAGGACCCCAACAACAACAACAACAAAGAACAACAACAATAACAAATGCAAACAACAAACAAGAGAAGCAAGCAAAGAAAAAGGGTTTTTTTTTTCTTTTCTTTCTTTTTTTTTTTGGTTGCTTGTCGTTTTATTTTTGTGCGCTTTTATTTTGCTTTCTCGGTCGGGACATATCGATTGCCAAAATCTATTTACGAAATTTAAATTGCTTTCGCACAGCGAGAAAACAGCTGCTGTTGCCGCTGTTGCTCTTGCTGCTTCAAAGTGATGCTTGAAGTGTTGTATTACAATCAGCAGACAACATGAGAATCCTTTTTACGCAATTTTCTTTTACATTTTTATATATATATATTTTTTTTCTTTTTATGCTGCTCTTTTACTGTGCCAGACATTGGGACATGCATTTGCCATCATTCAATTTGTATGGCATTGCATTGCGCATACGCAGCGTGTGACACTAACTTATTTATTAATTGTGCTATAAATTTAAGCAGTCAATGAAGACAGTTTTGTGGTTTGAAGACATGTGGCAGAACACTATGTCTGCGTGTGCGTGCACGTGTGTGTGTGTGTGAAAGATAATTAAGCCACAGCTTGTTAACACACCTCAAAATTGTGTGACTGATGTGACAGTTAGACAGAGACACACACAGAGAGAGAGAGAGAGAGTGAGATAGAGATAGAGACAGTTCTGAGTGACAGATAGACAGCTAATGTGCGTCACAAGTCACTTTAGGCTGACAAGTGCTATTAAAAAATTGATGAGCCCTGCATAGCAGCATGATGAGCAATGATAAATACATTCAAACAACGTACAAAAATATCTATATAAATCCATAAGCATTTCTACCAATATTTTCACATCTTTCAGCTGTCAGTAAAAATAAATAGCAAAAAAAAAATAAAAATAAAATGAAAAGTGATTGAAAAACCTTAGCAAAGAAAATGCCATCAGAGCATTTCCGTTTCGCCTTTTTTTTTTTTTTTTTGCCACTTTAGATTGTGTCAAAATTCTAAGGTGGAAGCTCTCTTATGTCTCTTATGTCTTTATATATTTTTTTTTTGAATGATTGTTGTGATTTTTTGATATTTGAACATTGAAGAAATTTTCAAGTAGCTTTTACAGCTTTATAAATATGTCGAGCTGCTGTTAATGATTTATTTTAGACTAAAATATATAAATAAAGCTTGAAAATTCACTTTAACTTGTTGACTTTGTCTCTTTTTTTTCTCTCAATTTCTTAAATTTTTTTCTTCAAGTCTTTGGCTTAAATTAGTCACATACTCTGCAGTATCAACTAAACATTATTTATTATCTGTTCGATTTCTAATGCGAAAAAGGGTTAGCACACACACAAAATAAAAATTGGAGTTTCTTTTTCCCAGCTGGCAATGCAAAAAGGGGTCAAACATTTTGCTTATGGTTGCCATTTATAAAAATTTTCTACCAGCAGCTGCAACATTCATAATGCATTTTCGTCCTTACACATACATAAACATACATTTAGCATTTATGAAAGTAAAAAAAGAAAAGCAAACGTTATGTGAAAAAAAACACGAAGTAAGAAAACTCGAAAAAATATGAGCATAAATATTTATAAACTTAAAGAATCCAAAAGAAGATGAAAAAAATCGATGATATTGCTAAGTTTAATATTAGCAAAAAAAAAAAAAAAAACTCTACAGCTACTTCACTCTCGCTCTCTCTCTCTCTCTCTCTCTCTCTCTCTCTGTCTCTCACTTATGAGCTGCTCAAGTGTTGTCTATGCATATTTAAAATTCAATTTAAATTCACGTAGCCAAAGAAAAAAATGCGTGTTGAATAAAAACCAAAATCGAAAGAAGAAAAAACGAAGCTGAGCAATTATGTTTGCAGCAAAATTTAAATGAATAAATATGAAAAAAATAAAATACATTAAAGTTATAATGTTGTTCTAAGCGATAAAGTATTATCATATTCTATTTTTACAGCAAAAAAAAAAATATAAAAAAAATTAAATAACAAAAGAAAATGAAAATTTGTTTGCTGAAAAATGACAGCAGCAGCAGCAGCATGATGATGATGTTACTCTCGTAGTCAAAGGGTTCGTTTAATTATTTTTGTTTCATTTTCTTTTTTTTTGTATTTTTTCTTTAGCTTATAGCTAAAGGTGTTTTATCCTTAACGTGTCCTAACCATACTCCAATTAGTGGTGCATTGGCTTGTAATAATTAACTGAGTAAATCTTCTTCTCTGTAGTCACTTTCAACGTTCTGCTCAACGTTGCGTATGCGCAATATTTTGCTACAACAGGTTGACTTTGATGCTTGACTCAGACATATTCAAACGTTCAGACTTGCTCTGTCTCTCTCTTTCTCTCTCTCTTTCTTTCTGGTTGTGACTGTAATACTCTGTGACTGGATGCTGCTGCCTAACAAAGTCATATTTCATTAAAAATCAGTCAGTTTGACGTTGAGGGGGGAGGGCACAGTGTGGCAACAAGTTGCTGTGGGTGGGCTGAGCATGGGCACCTGAGGCACTGTTAATTTCCCCAGACACCTTGCAGCTGGAAATATTTTTGTTGTGCTGCGTTGCAGCTTGACTTTTAAAGAAAAAGCAGAAGTTTTTGTGGCAAAACAAATGGAAAATGAGAATGAAAACAAATATTGTAAAATAAGAATAAGACCCATGAGCAAGCAGCAGCAAACGAGGGTCAACAGCAGGCAGCCACAGTAGCAGCAAGAAGCAAGCAGCAAAGCAGCAACAATAACAATTTGATTTCTGTTTGCTTGGCCGTTTCGTCAGTTTTGTTTATTTGTCTGTTTGTATTTGTTTTATTTGTCCCGTTTGTCCTGGGAGTGTGCTAAAATAGAAACAGGGAGACAAAGATAGAGCGAGAGATAGAGAGAGGGAGAGTAAGACTCGTTCTCTCTTACTTTGTTGTTGACCTGTTGACGCTAACGTTGTGCTGTTTCTATGTGTTTGTGTGTTTAATTTACAAATTTACATTTAATTTTTCTGAACAACAGCTGCAGCTGCAACAGCAAAAAGTTTTTTTTTTTTCTTTCTTGTTTGTTTTTGCTTGCGTGTTGGGTTCAATGAACACAGGATACAGACAGGATAATGACTCCATTTCAATTAGATATATATATATATATATATATATATATAGCGGGTGTAGGGATTTGTAGGGATACGTAAATTCAACGATTTATGCTTTACTTTTTAATTAGGTTTCCATTTCGGCATCGATGGCAGACGTCTCGAATTTCACTTTTCTTACGTCTTCAATTACTTTTAATTATTCGCCATTTTTTGTTTGCGTTTTCACACTGTGGCAACTTTCGTACGCTTCATTTTTTCTTTTACCATTTTCATTTTCATTTTACTTTTCTTTCATTCTTTTATTTTTATAATAATTGTGCCACTACAACAGCAACAGTAGCAACAATAACAACAACAAGAACGTTGACAACTACAAGAATTGCCGTGTCGCTGCTTAAATGAATTTCGTGCCGCGTTTGCTACAAATTCAATTTGAGTGGCAAATAGACAGAGAGAGACGACTGCCAGACGGCAAGAGGACTTGGCGCTAACAGTACATACAGCGAGAAGTACTCTCAACAATTGTTGAGTGTCGTAGTTCCAATTGCGCTCCCTTCTCTCTCACTCTCTCTCTCTCACACACACACACTCTTTGTATGTGTAGCTGCTTCTACTTGGCAATCTATGTTTGTTTGTTTGACTGTTTGTCAGTTTGGTTTGTTGTTGTTGTTGATTATAGAAAAGCCAAATGGCTTTCAATTAAAATTGAAGCCTAGCGCCAGTTGTCGATTTAATTAGTTTGCAAAGTGACGTGCGCTGCTGAGTGCCACTTGTTTAACCTGTATTACAGTACAGGGTGCGCATACAGGGTGCTTTAAATAGTTTTTTTTTGCGGAATGCGCATTTAATGAAATTTGTTTGACTTTTGTTTAATTTCTATTAATTATATATTTGTCTTTTGTCTATCAGCTGTTTTATGCATACATAGCTGCATTTTCAAAAGGTGGCAACGCTGAAGAGCAAAGAGTATGAGTAGCAGCAGCTGTCAACAGTTGAATAAACTGTTGAGAATGAATGCTAGGTGGCAGCACTGCAAGGTGAACAGTTGAGCAGCTGTCTGAAGCTGCTGTTATCGATCGTTAAATAGTTATCGATGTAAATAGTTGACAATAATATTACGCAGAAATTGCTAATATGTCGCATTTGCAAACTTTTTGCATTATTTGTGTATAAAATTTTCTTACAGTGTAATTACAGTTTTGCTACACAAGAAAGCAATATAATAAATTCTTATATAATTGCGGCATTTGCCATTGTCGTTCTTGTAGTTGCCGCTGTCGTTGCCGTTGCCGTTGCTGTTCTCGATTGTCTTGTAGTTTTGCTTGCAGCCACGCCTACGTATACTGCTTTACCGTTCACCGTTCACTCTTCACCTTCACGCCCGCGCTTATAGTTACTTGGACGGCATTGCCATCTCACCTACGGCCACTTCTTGCCATTTTGTACGTTCAACGCTTGGCTGCGCATTAAATTGAGCTTAATTGGAAATTACAATCCAAGTGCTATTGTTGTTATTATATGTATAGCAAAAGCGCAAGCAACCACACGCACAATGAGAGTTACACATACACTCGCACTGGCACGCACACACACACTCGTAGTAGAGAGAGCACTTACATATGCATTACATAAACTGATTCCGTTGAGCGTCGCAGCTCTCAAGTTAATATAATTAGTTTCGGTGTAAAATTATAAACGTCAAGCGCCAGCATTAAGATACAGACACAGACACAGACACGCTTACTATACGCACGACCATGGCCAAAGCTTTTGTGGCTTAAAGTAGTAACATGAGTGAATCCTGCGGCCAACACACACACACACGCAAAGTTGAGGGCATTAAAGTTTTCCAGCTGCCAGTCAGTTAACTCACGCGGTTTTCAATCTCGCCCTTTACTTTACGCTCTGCTTTTCTCTCTCTCTATCTCTCTCTCTCTCTCTCTCTCTCTCTCTCTTCATGTTCGCGCATTCCCCTACATTCCACATTTTGTAAGTTTTGCAGCAGCACGTGTCAAACGGGGCACCCAAAGCCGCAGGATATTTCCGTTCAATATTTGCACAATTTCCTATATTTGCACAACAGAATTTGCTGTTGATTCATTTTCCATTCCCCCCTGCAACTGCCATAGCCGCCCACTTAACCCTATACACCTGGCCACGCCCATATGATGATTATGAAAAATTTACATTGCGTTGTTCACTTTTATTATTTTGCTTTTGTTTTTTTTTTGTTTTTTTCGTGCCAGGCGACAGCACAAAATTTCGATTATTTTTGCTATGGCATCGAAATATTATGCGCAAATAAGTGTAAAATGATCAAAATGACAGTCGACAAATTTCATAGTGTTGTATGTGTGAGTGTGTGTGTAACTATATGTCTGTATGCTTAGTTATATGTTGTCATTGTTATTGTTGTTGTTGTCTTTTAATTATGCCTAAAAGTAAAATTCCACATAGTAATAAATGTGTCTGCAAGGCGTTAAGGTTGAGAACCTTAATGTTATTTGCCTCAGGCATAGATTAAGTCTGTTTTATAGACAACAGTAACATGTAGACTATATATTATATATATAGTATATACTATATAGACAGCTTCAACGCAATAATAACAAATGAAAAATCTGGCAAAAACTTAATTCTCAAAAGATGTTTCTCACTCACTGAACGCTCAATGCTGAAAAGTGCATTCAACTGTGCGTGAAAATATTTTGAGAGCGCGTCAAGAGTTTGAGGTAAGCAACTGGCAAACTGGCAAACTGGCAGTAACACGAACAATGCCTGAGGTTTAAGCTGCTGGAATTTTGATGACTAGTCGCTGGTAGTGGGAGATGCCAGAGGTTTGTCCCAAAGAGTTCAGTTCAAACTTTTTGAAGTTCTTGCCACAAAATTGCGTTAACTTTTTGAGTAAGTCACTTGATTATTATTTTTTTTTTTTTATTTTTTTGGTGGCAAGGTGGCAAATGGCTCAATGAAAATTCAGTTCGTGGCTTCTGTTGTCTCTTTCTCTCTTTCTTCCCAAATGCTTCCTTCATCAACATTTGCTTAGACAAGTCGCGTAGCCTTTGGCATCCTAGTTGGAAAATGTGCTTTTTGGGGGTTCTGACCTTGGCTTGATTTGGGTTAGTCGCGGAGTTTGTTATTTTTTAGGGTTTACGCTTGAAAGTTGTCGACGGCGTTTAGCGCGTAATTGAGACAATTAAATTGACTTTGACAATGGGATTTTGTGCTGCGACCAGATAAAAAAAGGGACGAAAAGGCTGCGACACATACACACACACACACGCGTACAAAGAGAAAACGCGACAAATCAAGAGAAACAGCAGCAGCAGCAACGGCAGCAACGAGTGAAAAATATAATAAATAATCCATGGACGACAAAACAAAACAGAGAAAAGGATATTTTCGTCCTTTTTTTTATTTTTTTCGTTTATTTTATGTCATCAGTCAGTTGAAACTGCGAAAACCTTTAAGTTGTAATTAAATTTTTAGCTAGCGGCTTTTGTGCTTTTGCTTGTACTTCTGCTGCCACAAGCTGTCTATGTGGCATGCAAATTTTACTAACATTGCTTGCGCTTCATCTAGTTGCAGTTGCAGTTGCAGTTGCCATTACTTGTTGCTAGCATGTATAAATCGTGACGTGTTTGTGTGTGGTTGCACTGTTTAGTATGCATTGCATTTGCTGTATGCCCCTTTGTGGCAGCTTAAGCCCAACGTGAAGACAACAAAACAGACAACAACTTGTACAAAGGCGACAAGCTGCGACTGATTTTATTATGCAGAAAGCGATACGTACACAAACACACATAGAGAGAGAGAGAGAGTGAGAGAGAGAGAAAGGCATAGCATATGCAGGACATAACTTTGAGCCTTGTTACATGTTCAAGTTGTGCCACCTTGTGTGCCACCTTGCCTTGTTGCCTTCAACTTTTGCCACCTGCCTGCGTAATTGGAGCGTAATGTGTTAAAGTGACAGTCACGTGAGCAGCGTCTAATTTGCAGCCTGTTTGTGCAGCGCCCCCCCCCCCACAACTGTTGCATATTGCATGAGATGATTACGTTTTCTCTATATCAATCTCAATGTATGTGTAGCGAGAGCATAAGATAGAAAGAGAGAGAGAGAGAGAGCGAGAGAGAGACAGCTAGTGCCAGCAGAGAATTATATATATAGTTTCACAAAGTTCTACATGCTGCATGCTGCATGTAGATGTAGAGTAAGAGTGAGACAGAGAGAGAGAGAGAGAGAGAATATGGTACAGCGCATAAATCAAAGTCCTTTAGTCAAGTTTTATCTATTGCCTGCTGCTTAAACCAATTGACTTTTAATTACTTGCCTAATTTTCTCTAATAATTAAGCAATTAATTCAATTTAATTACAATTCTAATTTATGCTGCCAAAATTAATTTAATTTGCAAATTTTTCTTAAATTTTTATTGCTTGAAATTTTTAATATTTTTTGCATGTGTTTCACTGCCACATATACAATTTTTTTCTGCTCTATTCAACTTTCCTGCTTCTGTTACATGCTGCTTTCCTCTCTATCTCACTCTCTCTCTCTCTCTCTCTCTCATTCCCCCGCGCTACGCCTTTACTCTTGTTTGCAGTTATATCGCTGGCCCAGCACGGATTTTATTGTAAAAATTCGTTTCGATTTCAAATCGATGCAACAGTCCCCAGTGGCGCCAACGCCAATGCCACGCCCTCCTCTTCCACTGCTGTCAATCTGTGTTGTCGATAGCGCGACTCGACGCTTATTTAGTTAAAATTCCTAACTAAATATTTTGCTTTTCTATTAAGCTCAACACACACAAAATTGCAGAGAGCAGAGAAATTGTTGGTGTGCAGGCCCGGAATAAGGGGAAGGCAGGCAAAGGCAGGCTTGAGCTAGGCAGGTATTGAAAATGCGGCTCGGGTTTCGGTTTTGATTTTTTTTTTTTTTTTTTGGCCAACATTTTTCAATTTCTACTAATCCCTGTTGAAAAAGTATGAGAGAGAGAGACAAGAGCGAGAGAGAGCAAAAAAAATTACATTGAATTTGACTACAGCGTGAACTCAACAGTGGAAATATGAGTAGCATTGAGGGAGGCAAAAAGGAAGCAAAATAGCGTCAGTGTTGCAGTAGTTGTAGGAAGTAGAAAGTAGATGAGAGCAGTGCGCTGAGCGTTATACGCTGTGCGCTCAGCATACTGTAGACAAGGGAATTGGGGAAATGTTTGAGTTGTTGCTGTTGCTGTTACTGTAGGAAGCACTGAAAAAATGTTATACGCTTTTTTGCGCTTTCATTTGGATTTTATTTTTTATTTCTTTTTGCTTTTTTTTTCTCACAGTTTTTATACCTTTGCTGAGGGTTTATTAAATTTGAACAAAAGTTTGTAACGCTGCTTGAGGAAGACGTGACAGACCTTAGATATTATAACTATTCTTGTACAGCATCGACAGGAGAATTGAAAGGTCTTCATGTATCTCTGTTCGTCTGCGCGTTCGTCGCTTTGTACGTCTATTTCTAATGCTAACTCAATGAAACTTGTTGCACATATTACCTATGCCCACAGGCTGTATATAAATCGCAACTAGCTGAATCGGAGCACTATATCATATAGCTGCCACCGAAAATTGTGTTTTTTTTCTTTGTTTGTTAAGCTGTTCAGCTGAAACTTGTTCGATTTGTGCTCAGTGACGACTTACACGTCTCATATAAATTTGATCTAAATCGGGCAGCTATAGCCTAAAGCTGCCATAGGCACAATCGGACGAAATTTGAGTTTTTGCATGAAATGTTTTCTGCACAGCTTGCAAGAGTATAAAATCTGCGGCCTGATGAAGTTTAATTTGCTTTCTTTTTTTTTTGTTTTTGCTGGTTTGCTGCTTGTGTTTTCTGTTTCTGTTTGTTCATTGCTCGCCACGCGCTCAAAATAATATGAAAAAAAGAAAATATATATATATATATAAATATATCTATATCTTTCTATATATCTGTATATCAATTTATAATATATATATATATATATATATATATGTGTGTGTGTGTGTATAAATCTTGTTGAAAATCAAACAAAAGATAAAGGCGCTATATATACGTGTTATAAGGTATTAAATTGATATATAAGTCTGTGTGCCCCTGTGTGTCTGTGTGTGTTTGTGTGTGTGTGTTGTCGGGCAGGACTAATATTTTTATTGGGCCTCAAAAAATTGATATGGCAAAAGGCGAATGGTAAATGGCAAATGGCGACAGCTTAACGTTGCTTTATTATATTTGATTGAAATGCTTGAATCATGCTTGTCATCTCACTTACTCACACTCTCTCTCTTTCGCTCTCTCTCTCTCTCTCTCTCTGTCTGTCTTTAATTTTCTTACTTTTCTTCTTGAGTTTTGATTTTGAGCTTTGTTGCTGCTGCTTTAAGCCGCTTAGCGAGACAATGTGGCGTATGTGTGATAAGTCTGTAATTGCCACGTCATGCTGCATTTAGAAACGGTCGTGATGTCTCGTCTCAACAACGGCAACGCACCACTTGTGCCACGACATATTACATGTTCTGACCCACAGCAAAAGAAGCAGCAGCAGCAGCAGCAGTCGCAGCAGCAGCTGAAGAAGTGCTGCATCATCTTCAGACTTTAATTGTTTGTAATTGAACCTTGCACAGACAACAATAACAACAACAACAACAACAAATTCTTGTTGTTTTTTTTTTTTTTTACATTTGACATTGAAAATGTTTCAATTGTTATGCGGGCATTGAAAAATGTAAAACTTAAAGAGTTTAGCTAAACGAAAAAAAACAAATGAACTTCAACAATGTTTGTAGAATGTGCGACGCAGCAACAATAACAGCAGCCGCATTAAGAAATATTGACATATTTTTTATTAAATTAAGTGCGAAATATTCTCGTAGCAAATGTAAATAGATAAACAGATAAACAGAGCGCAAAAGCAAAAGGCAATAGGCAGCAGGCAGCAGTCAGAGTCAAAAGCAGCAGGCAAAATATAAATAGTTTGTCTAGTCAAATAATGTACAGAGCAAACGCAATGCTGCTGCTGCTGCTGCTGTTGTTGTTGTTGTTGTGAGAGTTATCAGGGCTTGTGAGTTGCCACTGACCATGGCATTGAAGTGGCCAAAATTGAAAGAAAAAAGCAGATCGATTAGAGGTCAACGCACCGAACATCATCGAACGAACATTAGGCTAGCAAAATATACATGAAACGTAAAGAGAGACGAGAGAGAAAACAAAACAAAGAAGAAAAAAAACCAATTGCAACAGGTTTGAAGAAGATGCCAGAGCAAAAGTAGTAATACATTGCGGAAGGTGTCGCTAAGTGTGTTTAATGAAAACAAACAACAATCAAAAGTGAAGCTATTGCTCTTGCTGTTGTTGTAGCTGTTGTTGTTGTTGCTGAAACCAAAGATTAAAAAATTTATTTGTTTTTTTTTTTTATATTTTTTTTTTCGATGTGTTATTTTTGTTAATGTTAAATTTAAGATTCCGGTTCGATAGTTGCGTTTGTTCATGTTGCGGTTCGTTAGCTGATCGCTTTTTTTTTTTGTCTGATCGAACTTCTTGTTGCTGCAATCTTCGTGCTAATTTTTCGTATAAATAGTTTATGAGATTTCAACAGCAGCAGCATAACGCAACGCCCCGTCGTCAACGTAGCAACAACTTTGAAAAAAAAAAAAATATAATCAAAATAATGGTAAGTTTTATTTCTATCTCTTTCTCTCTCTCTCTCTCTTTGTCTTAAACTTTTCTCTTACAATTTATTTGCCTGTTTAGATGAATTGCAAATCCTTTGGCTTATTCCTTACGCTGCTGACAGTTGTCGCTGTTGATGCTGCAACGTTGCGTCAACAACGTGATGTCTCACATTTGCCATTGGAATATTTGCCACCTGTGGTGTTGCCACCATTGCCAAGTCGCGAATATTTGCCACCAGTTGAGCAACATGCTGCTAGCTTGCCACATGTTTTAGAGCCACCACGCGATTACTTGCCACCTGTAGAGCAATTGAAATTAAACAATGAATACTTGCCACCACTGCCACTTGAAGGTGAACTGCCAGAGGAAGAAATAGAGACAACAACAACTGCAGCAGCAACAACAACAACAACAGAGGCAACTACTACTACTACAACAACAGAAGAACCAACAACAACAACAACAGAAGTTGAAAGCATTATTAGCACCACTGAAGAACCACAGGCAGAGACTGAAGCAACAGTTGAAATCAAAACACATGAAGAACTAGAGGAACCATCAGGCGTCTTAGAAGCTGATGGTTATCATTATCGCACACCTAAAATTATACCAGATCTGACAGCCGCTGCACCTGCTATACCCGTAGTACCAGCTGTGCCTGCTGTCGATGCCTATTTGCCACCGCTTGATGACAATGCAATCGTTGCGCAGGTGCCAGAAAGTGATGAATCAGCTGCGTTGCTTGATGATGGATATCATTATCGTGCTATCAGACGATTGCGCTACTAAATTCTATGTTATCAGCGAATATTCGAATTTTTTTTGTTAATCAACTTTTTGTTGTTTATTTTTACACATCACGCACACACACACACACACACACATACTTGTACTATATGCAGAGCAAAATCATAAGCAAAAACTTGCAAATAATAATAAAAAAAAAAAGTTAAATCTCTATATAAATACGCGCAGCAGCTGTGGTTGTGTGGCAGTGGCAGAGTGGCAGTGGCAGTGGCAACAACTCAATTAGATAGCTGTCAAAGCAACACACTTTTGTGGCAAGCAGCAGCTGAGGAGCTGTAGTCGTACTGCCGCTGCTGCTGTTGCTTGTATATGTTATAACATTTCATTTGTTATTGATGACAGGAAATTAGAAAAATGTTTTCATTCTGTTAGAAACACACAAACACAGAGACACACAAAAAAACATATACAGCTCAGCGCACGCATAAAGTCATCACACAGCATAACGTCTTCAATCTCATACTTTCTTTCTCATCTTTGCCTTCCATCAACATGAGCATCAACATCATCATCATCATCATCATCAGCAGTAGCAGTAGCATCAGCATCATCACTGCTCATCATCATCATTAACATTTCTGTTTGTCCTTGTCGTCCTTTTTCTTGTGTGGCCACACAATTGATTTGTCTGTTGTCGCTTACACTTTTCAATCCTTGCGCTGTCACCACAAACGCTTTGCCTGTCCTCTGTGCCTGCCTTGTGCTTGCTATTCTTGTCTGTTGTCTGTTGCCTTGTGCCTCATTCATGCCTTATGTCTTGTGCCTTCTGCCTTGTGCCTTTCGCCTTGTTGACACAATGTAGTCCTTTTTATTGTTTTCTACTGCCTGCTCAGCCCGCATACATACATATATTTTGATTAGCCATGTTTGAGTAGAACTTTTTTTTTTATTTTGCCTTCCCTTGCCTTACACTATGTTTCTTTCACTTTCACTTTCCGTTTTTGCTGCATGTTTCTTCATGCTCGACCATTCCTTCTGTCAATAATTTAGCAATTTTCCGATTGCTCCATTAATTTTTCAGTTCTCTTTTTAAATGTTGTTATACTTCGACTATTATCAATTTCGTCAACGTTGCAAATTTCAATACTCTTATAACGACTTCTTTATTACTCTCAAAAAATTTTACAAATATTTTTCCAATTTTTTTTAAAAGTTTTTTTTTTATGAGTTTTTAGTATTTTTTTGTTCATTAATTTTGAAATATATTTTTTTTTTTAAATTTAAATTTTTTTCTATGATTTTAAAACTTATTTCAAATGTTGTTGAAAGTTATTTGAATACAGTGGAGTCTCGATAATTGGAAATGGCACGGGGATCATATTTATTACGAATTATGGAGTATTTCGAATTATTTTCAAATCATTTATTGAATTTCTTTTTATAGAAAATTTTTTTAAATAATTTATTAGATTTTTTACAATCTTAAAAAATTTTTTTTTTATTAATGTTTTTTTTAACTTATTTATTTAACTTACTTATTTGAAATCTTTATTTGAAATATTTTCAAAATTTTTAAAAAGTAATTTTTTTTTTTTATTTTTAGTATTTTTTTTTACAATTTTATAAATTTACTAGACATTTTGTTTGATCGTTTTTTAAATATTTAGAATTTTTTTTTTAATATTTTTTATATTTTTATTTTTCCAATATTTTACAATTTTTTTTTATTTTTAAAAATTTATTAGAATTTTTTTTTTATTTTTAAAAATTTATTAGAAAGTTTTTTAAACTTTAACGTACATAAATCCAAGCAGTTGACATAGTGAACAGAAAGTATTTTTGAGTAAAATTTTCAAGCTCATCTGTGCTATAAAAACATATTCAGCTTTCTTCTTGTTTCTGTGTGTGTTTTTTTTTCAACGTTGTCAAAACATGAGCCTCAAAATGGCCTTTTGCTGCTGCTGCGCGCTCTTGAATTATTTATAAATGTGTAAAAAAAAAATTAAAATAAAAAAAATTGCGAGTAAAATAAAATCAAACTTGAAAATATTCGTCTAAGAAGTTTTATTTTATTCGCTTTTTGTTTTTCATTTTTGGTTTGTTTTTTGTGTTGCCAGGTGGAAATGCTATGCAACAAGTGGCAAGAGGTTGTCTGTGTGCAACACACAAGCAAAAGTGTTGCGGTTAGCGACCCGTAACAAGTAACCAACAAAAAAAAAAAAAAAAGAAAAACAAAAGTAGAAAAAACAAGGAAATTTTTAGGAAATAGCAATAGAAAAAAAAAATAGCTTTTACTGCAGTTTTACCCCAAAAGGAACTTGGAACGTTATGAACGCTATGAAAACACACAAAAGTCGAGCCAAAACAAACACCTGTAAACAGTCGCAAACAGTTAGCAGTCAGCAGTCAGCGACGACACAGACGACGACGACAATAACGACGACACAGACGAGAGACAGTCATAGTCGGCAGCATAGTAGCAGCAGTAGTAGTACAAAGTGGTATGAAATTGAATTGAATGTGCCACGCATTGTTGAACGTTGAGAATTGAAACTGGAAGAAAAAAAAAAAAGCTTTCAATGTGGAAAAAGCTTTTGACGATTTCATACGCTTTTCATATATTGCGCTCGCTACATTCAATACTTAACGAAGGCAATCAGGAAAATTGCGCATAAAAGGCGGCTGCTTCGGAAAATTCAAGTCAGTTGCGGTTTCAACGTGTACGAATGCGAATGCTGTTAAACCGGTGAAAAACAGTTCGAAAACGAACGTGTTGAAATCTACGTTACATTTGTTCAAGTGGAAAACGTTTTGTTTGCCGAATAAAAAAATTCAAAAAAAAAAAAAAAAATCAAACAAAAAAAAAAGGTAGAGCATGAAAAACAAAAGCAATAGATACAAATAATTTACCCCCAAAAAAAAACAACTTGCCCCAAAAATGTGTAACTGACACCTAAAACGCCCAAAACAACTGCCACACCGCATATCGAAAGTCAAAGTCTTAAACAATGCGAACGTAAATTGAGCACAGCCAAAATGACAAATGATCGAGCAGAATTTGTATAGAAATTGACGACAATCAATTAGAAAAGTTTCAATGAATATTAAAAACAATTTAGCAAATAACTTTTCATAAAAAACAGAAAATTGTAAATTGACTTTTTTATTTTACAAGCAATTAAAGTGCTATAAAAATAATGAAATTAAAATTTATAATTATATTAAATTGACAATTAAATTGCTAACAAAAAAATGAAAAAAAAAAATAACTGAAAGTTAAATAAATTTTGTAGCAAAAAAAAAAAAAAATAATTAAAAAACATTTAATTAAATTAAAATGACAACATAAAGTTGTGTAAAATAAAGTGAAAATAAACACAAACACACAAAAAAAAAATAATAATAAATAGTTGAACAAATTGAAAATTGAATGATGATGAAATGTAGCATAAATATATGTTTTACGCTCAATTAAAATGAAACTTCAAAATTTGCCATTGAATAACAATTTTTGTTGGACTTTTACAAAAAGCAATTAAAATGCAATTAAAATTTTTGCTGTACTTTGTATATGTTGGCCAAAAATTTTGTGCAAAAACTTGCAATGCCAATAATAACAAGAAAAACAAGAACAACAATAACAAAAACGAAAAAAACATTACATTAAAATTAATGCAAAAGTCTCTTGAAATTGCGCTTCAATGACAATGATATAGTAAAATTGTGTGAGAGTGAGGGGAATATAGAAACATTAATAGCAACAATAACAACAACAACAACAGTAATAATAATAATAATAATAAAAACAATTACAACAATAAGACAAACAGACAGAAACAACAACGACAACGACAAGTTTTTTTTTTGTGGCTTAGAAATTGAATACAAATAAATTTTTTGTATGTTTACATTGGCAACAAAACTGCATTTACCTTCTGTCTCTGTGTGTGTGTGTGTGTGTATTGAAGGCCTTAAATACGCACACACAGAGAGACACATATACACATACATGTATTCACATGGCACACCGCAGAGCAGTTTATTAATAAAACGTTTTGAGTACAATGCACGGCACATAGAGTAGATAATAAAAACGCGTATACGCGCCGTTGGCCGCGGGGCATCGTGTGTGTTTGTATGTTGCGCTCTGTTGCTTCATCGCTTCCTCGCTTTTGTATTTATTAATAACAAAGTAATCAGACATTGTAATCTTCTTGCAAAAGCGTATTACAACATTTCATAACAATGGCACAGCTCAAACTCGGCTCAGCACACACACAAACACACACACACAGTGTTCTCTCCCTCTAGCTGCCAAGCACTGTTGTCCTGTTTGGCGCTGTGCGCGTTACGTTTCAACTGTCTTTAGTCTGCTGATGTTGCCGTTGCTGTTACTGCATCCTCTAAGTTCCTGCGGCATTTATATTGCCGCACTTCCGCCTCAAATGCCAGAGAAAATCGTTACAAAAAAAAACAGAAAAATACAAAATAATTTTATTTTTTTTTTCTTACTGTTTTTTTTTTTTTCTTTATTATTTTCTAATTTTGCGCTTCATTTACTCAGGCGCGAAATCAAAAAGCAAAATGAATCGATACTCAATATTGAGAATATTGAGTTGTTGTTGTTGTTGTTGTTGTTATTATTGCCAATGATTTTTGTTTTTGCATTTTTAATTTGAGTTCAATTTGCGCTGATTTCTGCTTTGAAGCCAAAGCGTCTGATTGCCTGTCGAAGAGTAGAACACCAAAAAGAGTAAAGGAAAGTGAAAGACAGAGAAAGAAAGAGAGAGAGAGAGAGAGGGAGAGTGTAGAAAAAGTCAAAGGGGCCAATGATTGTCCCTCATATTGATGGTTCTATGGCGTGTTTATGATCCAACGAAAACAATCATTTGTTTCGCCAGTACTCTGTCTTTCTATGTCTATCTCTGTCTCGCTCACTCTTTCTGTCTCTCTGTCTTTGCCTTCTTGTGTCTATTTTATATTATTGCAACAAGCATTTCGCATGCAAATCGCGCTACGTGCATTTCACTTCATGTTTCTCTCTTTCTCTCTTCGCAATTTATTTTGCTGCATTTTCATTTTTTTTTTTTTTTTGGTGTCAGTGTCGACGTTTGGCACGCCCAATTTTGCGCCCATTGATTGCAATGATTGGTCTGCAATTTTTTTTAGCACAAAGTTCTTAATAATGTTCATGATGTCAATGATGTAAATGATGTCGATGTTGTTAATGAAGCTGATGATGATGTTAATGATGATGATGATGATGATGACAGTGGTTGAAATTAATAAGTCAAAACTAATTAAATTCATTTGCAAAATGTCATGATCCTTAACATTGCAATTGTTCTCGTGTGCAATGTGGCGTATGATTAATATGTATTTATAGTACGCAAAAAAAAAAAGAAAATTGTTAAATGCTCATGCGTTAAATACAATTTGAATATCATTGACATTTCACACGAAAATGCTGTTAAAATACGCGTTAATTTACCAGCTGCCAATTTTACAAAAATTTACAATGCAAAAGTTGAAACAAACAGCAACAACAACAACAACAACAACGACAAACAAAACTGCAAAGCCACAAAAACTGTAAAAAAAAAAATAAATAAAAATAAAAAGGGAAATGCTGTCAAGCAGAAGGCAACATCAGCAGCAGCGGCAGGGGCAAAAATTGAAGCGACAACATAACAGCAACAAATCAGTTTAATTTAAATTTTCCATTTTTACCATTTTCCTGCTTTTTTTTCCGCGTTCTTCTTTCTTGTTGTTGTTGTTGCCCAACGAGTTTTTTTTTTGCCCTTTTTCATGCGCCCAAAAAACAAACAATAAGCAAACAAATAAGAAAACACTCAGCGTAGGCTGCAACAACGACAACGCATGCCACTAAGGGCCAGTTGAGTGGTGGGCGTGGTCAGAGGGTATGAGAGTTTGGCATATTCAACAAAAAAAAAAAAAAAAAAAGAGAAAAAAGAAAAGTATTTATTATAATTATTTGAGATATTTTTCATTTAAACGCGCATTTCATTTTCGAAAGCAAGCGACGGGTGGCAGGCGGCGAGTGCCAAGCGTTTGGCAAGGGGCTGGCGTGCAGCAAAGTAAAACAAATGTTGCAAGGACGCGACGCCTTCTGCTTGTTGTACTTCAATGCATATAAAATGTACAAATAAATAATCATACGCACAGCACAAGGACGTGGCCCAAAAAGACGACGAGCAGCAGCAGTGGCAGGAGCTGAAGAAGCAGCAGCAGCAGCTAAAGAAGAAGTGTTTAAATATAACGCCGCATACTTAGAGGCCTACAATTTCGCAGGTATGCTACACGTACACACACGCACAGACATAAAGACAGAGACAGACAGACAGCAGCAGACATAAATTCTCATTCTTATTACTGACATTGGGTCAGTACCGCCCAATTTCAGTGGCACTGACAGCAGCAGCAGCAGCAGCGCGTCTCAAGCGTCTTACACATTTTAGCTTTTAGTTTATTCATAAGCTGCAGTTGCCATGCCCCGCCCATATTTCATGCTCAACGCCCTCCACGCACAAAAAACTAAGCACTTAATTATTTAATTTTGTTGCACGACTCGCTCGCACACGCTACATGTTGCCAACCATTCTGCTCTTTAACTACTGCTGCTTTCTCTTCCCTCCCCGCCCCGCGGTAAAAGTCTGCACTTCATCAGCGTTTTGTTGGTGACGCTTTTGCAGAGTAAAAGCAAATGCGAATCTCTTTGGCTTTTACATGTATTTTTTTTTTTTTGTTTTTGTCTGTGTTTTTTTTCGGAGCTCTGCGCTGCGGTTCGCTGTCAGCCATTGTAAATGTCAGTTTTGCGGTGTGTACACACAGTCTCTATGTGTATGTGTGTGTGTGTGTGTACACTGCGTGTGGTGTGCTGTATGTTTGTATCTTTCGTGGTGAATGCGTGTGTTTGTTTTGTGTCTGAGCTTCACTTGCTTTGCCCTCTGCACACGGCGTATGCTTAATATGAATTCTATAAATTATTAAGTATACGTAATGAGCTGGTAAATTAGTTTTGTATGTTTTGGCAAATACAACGATATAAAAATGCAACTAAACAGCTTTTCAGTATTAACAGCTGCCTATCTCTATGCGGTTTATTAACAAAACACGTTTGCAAAGTAGGCGTGGCAATTGCGGCATGTAACAGCAATTAGTTGAACGCAAAATGTTTATGTGCCTCTCGACAGGCAGTTTTTTATTTTTTCTGTGTGTGTTTCATTAAGCTTTGGCTTTATATGATTTGTATGCAAAGTATATTAAATTACATTGAGAGAGAGAGAGAGTGTGTGTCTGTTGCAACAATTGGTAGCAAGAGTAGTACTGTAAGTGTTGTATAAACTTCATTTGCTTTGCAAGCTGCCAAAGGGAAATTGTAAATGCCAGCAAAATCAGTGATTGATTATAACAATAGCAGCAGCAGCATAACATAGACAAACAAAGTATCTTTATACACACTACTACTCTCTCTTTCTCTCTCTCTCTCTCTCATTTTCTCTCTTTCTCTTTGCTGTAATTGTTCAACTCTATGTATTAGCTTTCTATTGTTTCCTTTGCCTTTTGTTGCTGCTACTGCTACTGCTACACATTTCCTGCCTGATAAACTCTGCTTAAAGGCAAAGACAAGTTTCGCATCAAGTTCATAAATTTTCTATTGAAATCAATAAACGAACATTGCCATTGCGTACTGTGACTAATCTGTGACTAATTTCTAAGAACATAACATTAATTAGTAACAGCAAGCAGAAGATGTAGAAGTAGAAGTAGAATCATTACATAACTTTAACATATTCGATAGACAATAAATGAATATAAATATGATAATATATTAAAGTTGATGTGTTGAATTTATTTTTATGCTCGCTCAGCTGGCCGATTGTCAGACTGTAGCAGACTGGCAGCTGCAATTAGTAATTGAATTTAGCTAAAGTATTTTCATGCGCTGCTCTGGAACTAAAATCCAATCAGCTGTTGAGTGCGTTAATTTATTCATGAAATATTTCACCCTCAACCATGGCCAGGGGCAACAGCAACGACAACGACAGCAGCGACACGACATGGCTATGCCTCATTAGCTATAAAGTATTGGCTAGCACAAAAAGGGGCAAAAAGGTAAGAGACAGAGAGAGAGAGTGAGAGAGAGCAGGGGCAGTGTAAGGTAGCAAGTTGAACCTCATTTGCTATACAGCACACGCACAATATGAAAGAGACTTGCCTTTAGCTTGCTTTCTTTTCTTTACTTTCCTGCGCTTAGCTTTCCTTTTTTTTGTTCTTTGTTTTTTTTTCTAATCTCAGACACAGTCTTAATTCCCTAGCTCTGTCTTTGACATGTGAAACAGCAGCAAAGAAAGACAAAGAGCAAGACAAGTGAGTGAGAGAGAGAGAAAGAGAGCGATTGCATGTGACGTGAGCATGTCCTTGAACTTCTGCCAACTCGTGCCGCGTGCATTCGAAAAAAAGAGCCAAAATTGCCACACTTTGTGGCTGCCTTGTGGCAGCTGCAGCTGACTTTAATGCTGCCATACAAAATAAACTTAATAAAAATTCAAGCAAACCAAACATTTTTCAACACAAATCACAAAATCATACGCTGAAAAATCGACAAATGAAAAGCAATGAAAAATTTTTTTTTTTGTTTTTTTTTGTTTTTATTTTTATTTTGTTTACACAACGTTTGGCAATGTGCATGGAAAATGTGCTAAGATTTAAATCAAAATGAATGAAAAACTGTTCCGGGTGCCAGTCAAGTCACTAGCTCAGTGGGTCATTCATTTTACACAGACAGCGTGCAGCCTCAGGCTGCAGTGTGAGGGGAGGGAGGGGAGGGAGGTATGCTCAAGAGTTTATCATGAGACTGTTTCCATTGAAATTGTGAAAAGTGCTGAAAATTGGCAACAAAAATTGTTTCGACATTTGCAGCAAGTCAATAATGAGGCAACTGCTGCTGCTTCTGCTGCTGATGTTGTTGCTACAGTTGCAGCGACAGTTTTGCCTTCAACTTGGACCGGACTCTGGGGCACAGTTTGGACTGTGCCAGGTTTTGGCTGCATGCCAAATCAGCACTTGTCGTTGTCTCAGACCTTGCTCTCTATCTCTCTTTCTCTCTCTCTCTCTCTCTTTCTCTCTCTCTATTTCTCTCTCTTGCTATGTAAAATTTTCAGTGTCAGCCTTTGGCGTTGTTGTCAGTCACAAGGCGCACATTGACTGAGAGACAAAAGGGGCAACCGCAGCGCTTGCAGAATATTAATTAAATTGCTGTTGTTGTTGTTTTTGCTGCTGCTGCTGCTGCTGCTTTTGCTGCTGTCGCTTACATTCTGAATGTTGCTAGTTTAACTAAACTAAAGCGAGACATCAACTAAATATGCAACCACTCGCTTTGCACTCTGCACTCTACATGCTGCTCATATGCGAATTGCCTTAAAGGCAATGTTGTCCTGCTGCAGCTAGACCAGCGTGCAATATGCAGCATGCAGTATGCTATGTACAGTGTGCAATGCAATTGCCTGTTTTACCCATTTGCCTGACCATATGGGCCAGTAACTGGAACGCATAAAGGATAATGGACTTGGAGTAAACAATGCCAGAGGATAAGCAAAGGCAATAAGCAGCTGCAACTGCAATGGCAATGGCAAAAGCAAAGGCAAAGGCAAAGGCAAATCCCAAGCAGAAAACAATACAAAAACCTTAAACTATGGCACCGAGAGAGCCATCAGACAGCCGCAACATAACAAAAAAACAAAACACACAAAAAGCACGAAATAAACTATAAATAAAATAAATGGGGAATATAGGACTAAAAGTTGACCTACAAAATAAATATGAAAAAAAATAAATGAAAAATTGAATAAATAAAAAATATATAAAAACAATAAATAAAAAAAACAATTAATAATAAATATATATATAATAAATAATTTTAATAAATAAAAAAAATAAAAAATGAGTGATAAATAATAAATAAAATAATAAAAAATAAAAAAAAAATTTAAAATATTTTTATAAATTATATGAAAATTAATCAATTAATATATAAACAAAATAATCAATAATAAAAATTATAAATAAATAAAATAATAAAAAAAATAACAAAAAAAAAAAAAAATAAATAAAATAATAAAAAATAAATAAAATAAATAATAAAAAAATAAAATAAAATAAAATAATAAGAAAGAAATAAAATAATAAAAAATAAATAAATATTTAAATTATATGAAAATTAATAAATAA
This sequence comes from Zaprionus obscuricornis, assembly GCA_037044475.1. Taxonomy (NCBI): domain Eukaryota; kingdom Metazoa; phylum Arthropoda; class Insecta; order Diptera; family Drosophilidae; genus Zaprionus; species Zaprionus obscuricornis. Next base: position 158,015 of record JBAMBR010004828.1, on the reverse strand, counting down.
AAAGTTAAATAATATAATAATAAAAAAATATCCTAAAGAAATAATAAATAAAATAATTAAAAAACATAAATAAATATATAACTTGTATAAAAATTAATTAAATTAATTATTTAATAAATATATACAATAAATTAATTAATTAAAGTGTTTATAAAAAATACAAATACATAAATGCTTAAATAAATATATAAAATAAATAATAAAATATATAAAAAAAATATAATAAAAAATATAATTTAAAAAAAATATAATAAATAAATTTAAAAATAAATTATGATTATTATTAATAAATGTATAAATTAAATTTAAAGAAATATATATAATTAAATATTTTTTAAGTTAGTCTTATCATAAATTTCTGCAGAAATTTACCTTAGTTTCTGCTTAGTTTTTTCTAGTAGTTACAACTACCCCACTTCTCCCAGCTATCTGCTTTATCTACAGAGTATAAAGACAAGAAATGCTTTTGGTTCTTTATACACATTGCATTCATAAGTTGAACAATGCAGCGCGTCCTGCGTCCTGCAGCTGAAGTCCGTACAGGTTAACTTTGCACTGCCGACAAGGGGCAAAATAGTCTATGGACAAGTCGTCAGTTTGTTTTTTGTTATACCATCCAGCTATTGCTTTCATATCCTTATCCTGTTCCTGTTCCTGTTACTGTTACTGGTCCCTGCCCAGCATGCTAAACGACTGCGAGCGTTGACGTTATGTTTGCCTCATACTGTTTATCATTGGCTTGGTTAACTTGATCATGTCACAAATTAGTAAGTCATGCTGCTGCTAGCTGGCAGCATAGTCTCAGGTTTGCTTGTTCAGCTGCTACTGCTGCTGCTGCTGTTGTTACCTTTAAGCAGCTTAAGATACTTTTGTATCTCTAAGATTGCCGGCGTTGTTTGCCAGCTTTTATAAGACTCATAAACGATGTCTTTGGCCTGTCGATTTGTGTTTATCTTCTTTTATTACGCTCATATACTAAATACACACACACACACGTGTCTATATGTACATATATATACATCTTGGCATTTTGCTTGATTCGCTTTCATAATAACATGCTCGATATTCATATTCATTGAAGATTTTTGCTCGGCACTTTGTTAGCTTTATCTTTAAGTTGATTTGTTTTAACAAATTTATAAGCTAAACAAAATGCCTGCCACTCTTCACTCTGCTCCCTGCCCCTCTCTCTCTCTCCGCCACTTTCCCTTACTTACGCTTTGCTCTTTCTATGCTTTACTCTTCCCTCTGCTGTTGCTATTAATTATGAATGCTGCTGCTGCTGCTGTTGTTGTTGCTGCTGCTGCCTGTTGTTTTTCAACTTTTTACCCCACGCACCCGCATCATATTTATTTTTTATATACCTACAGCTACCGCTCAGCTCTTGTCAATGCCCCACAATTTGCATACTTACTTCAGGCAATCCTTTTGTTCATGCTGTGAATTTAATTTGATAAATCGCTGGCATTTTGCATTTGTATAAAACACAACAATAAGAACAACAACAAGCTAAGGAATGAGAATTGTTTTTGGTTTGCGGTCAGATAAACCTTGATATCATATGAAATACAAGCAGCAATAAAATAAAAAAAAATTGAAAAAATTCGTTAAAAAAAATGAAATATTTTAATGTATAGAGAAACTATTTTGCTTTTGATACTAAAGTTCGATTGTATATATAATATCACGTAGCACTCTTGCGCTACATGTGTTTTATTTAGAAAAAAAAAAAAAAAAAATATTCCACTTTTTTTTTTTTTTTGCTTTTGTTTTTGTTTGTAGTTAAATTAATTTGCAATTATAAGAAGAGAGAAGAAAGAATGAAAGAAGAAAAAAAAAACTGTGAAAATATTTAGATAGAAAACAAAAAAATTACTCAATGGCATAAATTCAATATATTCGATATACACTTTGTATATATATTATAACTCATAGATCTATTTTTTACTATATATAAATTTTAATTTATTTAATATTAAATTTTTTGTTGTTTACATGAATTTAAACTCTTGTCTGTGCTGTTAATAATAATTATATTAAAAAAAAAGAAATGTAATTAATTTATGACTTGCATTAAAAGTTTTAACAACTGCTATTAAAAGCTAACTATAGTTGCTAAAAATACTTCAAAGTGTACTAAATAAACCGTAAGACATTTATTACTACATAAAATGTTCAATTAAGTTAAGACAAAAAAACAGAAAAAGAAGAAAAAAATAAACTCAATTTTTATGACAAGTTAAGCAAACAAATTTATCATAGAAATTGCACTTAAATATTTACATAAATGTCAAAACAATATAGTATAAATATTGCAAGTTGCAAGTTGCTTATGATCCCCAGACATATATATACATATATGCGAACACGTCGTAGCATGTTTCATATTCGTTGAATAATAAACTTTAAATATTTGCTTGAATGCATTTTGTGCTGTAGACTTTTGTTATATATACAGTTGCCGTTTACCTTAGCTGCCGCCATGCCTTTGCCTAGACACAATGTGCTGCATACTGCATATATAATAATAATAATAATAATAATAATAATAATAACGTGTAAACAGAGACGAAAGTTTTCTCTTTTGTTATTCGCTGTGTGCTTCGTTTTTCGTTCTTCGCCTTTGTTTCTTTTGCTTTAGACACATCAGTGGAACACATTGCGTATGAGTAATAAGTTTCAATGTTGTTTCCGCAGAACGAACAACAATCTATAGCGTCTATATATGCTAGAGCAGCTGAAATTATATGGAGAATCTGAAGAAAGCCTGCAAAATTTATATATGCCGGGTATTTGCAAGTCATATAGACTTTATAGTTATTCTATTCTGTTGCTGTTACTGTTAGCAAGTGATTTGCCTCGCTGCTCAAAGCTTTTAGTTTAGCTTCAAGCCAACGCAAATGTCGCTAGTGAAATGTATTTTGTTGCGCATACGACCCGTGGGACATGCATTACATGTAGCATTACAATGATTGATGATTATAACAACAACAACAACAAAACGCATATTATTATGTATTTTTTTTTTCACTTTTTTTATTCTGCGGTTTTTTGTTTGTTGTTCTTATTGCTGTTGCTATTCACTGCCAAGGGCAACTTACTGGCGCAGCATATGAATTAATTTCCATTGCAAATTCATTTAACAACAAGCAACACCTTTGCGTCAATGAAATGCAAACAACTAACAGAAAAGTAGAGTGAAGCAACAACAACAACAACAAAAGCAAATAGCAAAGCAAACAGTGAAGATGATGGCGCGTAAACAAGGCCAACACATGGCAGCATAAATATCAGAATAGCAATAGAACAGCTAAAAATATGTTAACTCTCTCTCTATATATATATATAGAAACTTTGTTGCGGGTTTTTTTTTTTGCTCGACATGCATGTAGCAAAACAGTTGAACGCATAGTTTACAAAATCTAAAAAAATGTGTGAGAGGGAGAGAGAGAGAGTGAGAGATAGAGATAGAATGAACAGTTGGGGTTTAGGTTTTGATGTTTTTTTATTTTAGCAAAAATGCCAGCAGCTGTTTTAGCCAACTTAATGAATGAATATGCATGAGTTGTGAGTGCTGTATGCGACTATGAGTTAAATTACGGTGTGAGAGCTCTTTAATGTTGGGTTGAGGGTGGCGTGATGCCACAGCAGCAACAGCAACAGCAGCAGCAACAGCGGCAGCCACAGCTATTGCCATTGCTTACAAATGTCGCTCTTGGTGGTCTTTGCCAATGCTTGTTGATGGTCGTCGGTTCGTTTTGGTTAACGTTGTGTTGTCGACTCCGATGACTCGATGAGGCGTTGAGCCATTGACTTCGACAAGGGCAAAATTAAGCGGGGCAGGGGGGGTACATTGTGAAATACAATGTTGCTGTGTGGGGTAATGTGGGGGGGGGGAAAGGAATGTGTGAGGGTATGGTAATCGAAGAGAATTGAGTTTTGGCCTCATTAATTTCTGCTGCTTATCAAATTTGTTTTGTTGTTATTAATTTTTGGCGCGTTCTGTCGATGCTGACATTAAGTTGTTCGTTTTATTGTTGTTGTTGCTGGTTGTTGTTCTTTGAGCATTGTTTGCCGCTATGTTTACCAGCCCATTAGCGCCATTAATCTAATGAATTGCCATTGAACTGTAATGACAAAGAGAATGTTACCAGCAACAACTCACAAAAATAAATAAAATAAAATAAATAAATAAACTTTTCGCTAAATTTACATGTTGAATTTAAAGTAAAGTTAATATATATATATATATTTTGCCACAGTGTAATTACATATACATTATGCGGTCTTCCTCCTTTTCTGTCTCTTGCTACTTGCGCGCTGTGTGACATTGATTAACAAGCAAAGTTTAGTCCTTTTTTTTACCATGCCAATGCCTACAAATTTCATTTCTTAATCTTTTCTCTTCTCTTTCTCTTGTTGCTGCTCTTGGCACTTCAGCAGTTTCTTGGCTAATTAAATCAGCAGCCGATTTTGTAGATTTGAACTGCCTTTTGTAGGCTTATACTGCGATTATGCTGAGAAGCTGACAGACTTTTGATTTTCAATGCTTAAGTCTTTTTGCAGAGGCATAGCTCAGCTCACAGTCTGCTTAATGCTCAGCAACTAGCAATAGCAACTACTTCAATAGACAATTTACCTGTCTCTCTATCTCTCTCTCTCTCTCTCTTCTTCTTCTTCAGCTGTTTCTTTTTGGGCTTTAGCATGAGTTTTGTTGCCAATTTTGCATATGCTAGAAACGTAAAACTTTGAGCTACTCTGAGCTTTGCTCCCCTGCCCCACGCTGCCAGCTGCTTGCTGCTCTCGCTGCTCTCTCTGCTCTACGTTCGCCTTTAGTCAAGTCGTGCGTGCATTTTGGTTTACTACCTGACAAGGCAAGAGCGAGAGATAGAGACAGAGAGAGAGAGAGAGAGCTAGCAAATAAAACAAAAATAAAAAGAAAAAAAACTTGTCTTGGCTAATGGAAAACTTTACTTCATATGCAGCAAAAATATTCTTGGAATAAAAAAAATAAAAAATATTTATATGTGTAGAAATAACTGTAGATGCTGCATGATGCTCAGATATATTTTGATATGCCAAGAAATATATTTATATTTATTTATTATTTTTCTTTCTCTGTCTCTCTGTACAATTGGATTTAATTTTTTTTTTGCATTGACAGCAATTTTTGGCATTTTAATAGGAAAATGATTTTATTGAGCGGAAATTTAAACTTAAATAGCTTTTAGCTTTTATCAAAACGTATAAATGCTGACTATATATATATATATATATATATATTTTCGATGTTATTAAGCAAAAGCACTTTCAACTTTTTAATTAGACAAAAAATTTATCAAGTATTTTCTTTTTTTTTTTAATACTATAAAATTCTATAAAATAATTAAAAAAAATATATATATATGCTATATTTATCGCAAAATAATTCAGTTTGTATTTTCCTTACGCTTGCCTCTGCGTGTGGCATTGAAATTTTCCAACGCACACTTTTGCTATTTCGTTTGGTTTTCCGGTTGAATTGTGACTAATCTTAGCATTTTTCTACGAATTTTTTTTCAAGTGTTTGTATTGCGATGTGGGCGAAGGGGGGGCAGTGGCAGAACAGGGCAGAGCAAGTGTAAATATGTTTACCTGGCGTTATGCGCAGCGTTCACTTGACAATTGTAATATAATAGCAGCTGCAACATTTTGTTTCGTTGTGTTTAACATCACGTGCCTCTTGTCGTTTTTCTTTTCTTTTTTTCTTTTTTTTTGCCACTTTTCGATTTTTGTCGATTTTTTTTTCACCATTCAATTTTCACTTGTTTTTTTTTTGCTGTTGCTCGGCTGCTTTTGCGCCTCATTCTGCACTGGCAACAAAACAATTTTGTTTATAGCGCGCTGCTTTTGACATATTTATGCCGGCGGCCGGCAACTTGTGCGCTCCCAAAAAAAAGCTAAACCCCTGCAACACGCCTACCTTCAAAAAAAAGAGAGACAAAAAAAAAGCAGAAGAAGAACAAGCAGCAGCAGAAGAGCAATAATAACGCCCTGACCGAATCTAGCCTGGTCTTAAGTCTCAAACTTTTTTTTTTTTTGCTACTTCCTTTTTTTTTTGAGGCCTTTTTGCATTGTTTGTTTATTTGTTATTGTTGTTGTTGTCTGTGGCACAGTTTACTGTTTTTGCGGCGCAACGAAGTTTTGTTATAAGCAAAACTTCTGCACAACAAATTTTTTTTTTTTTTTCGCTACAGCAAAAATCGTAGCACATTGCGCTGCGGCAACAGTTGTTAGTTTCCCTTTGTTTTTTTCTGCTGCTGCTTTAGTAACAGAGATTAACAAGTAGTAGCAGTAGCAGCAGTAGCAGCAGCAGCAGTTCTATATATTAGTTTTGAGCTGCTATTTATTATTGCTGCTGTTGCAACTTAAGCTAATGAGCTTTGTGCTTAGCACAGTTTTTTTTTTTCTTATTTTTTTTTTATTTATTTTTTTTTTAAATTTTTTTTTTTATTTATTTATATTTGCAATTTGTCTTAATGTAACTTGTATCTTTGAGATACAAATTGTAGATCATACAATATTTCATGCAGCTTAAACAATTTACAGCGTGACTCTGTAGCTACTTTACCTTTGGCTTTCGCTGCGGCTGCCTTACCTCAGTTGCCCCTTTTGGCGCCTTTTTGCCACTTTTGCAACTTGCTACAGTTTTTGCCTTTTAAGCTGTTTGCTTTTATTGTTATTCTTGTAGCTGTTCTTGTTGTTGCTATTGTTGTTGTTACTGTTGTTGTTGTTACTTTTAAAGCTGTTGCCGAATCCTTAGTCCGTTACCTGTCGAGTTTCTCTTCAGCTTCATGCACTCTTCATCCTTTTCTTCCACTAACTGTCTCTCTCTCTGTCTGCTGCTGCTACTACTGCTGCTACTGTTTTGCGGCCTTGCGTGTTTGACTCGCATTTCGTGAGACTTAAGTGGGCCGCTCCAAGTAGATACGATATACGTTGCCTTACGTTACGTTACGATACGTTATGCCGTACGCTACGATATGCTATACATATTTATTGGCAGCGTGGGCGTTCTGCTGCTGCTTCTGCTACTTCTGCTTCTTCTTGTTGCTGTTGTTGCTAAAATCGAATTTATTGTTTTAATGCCAACGCTGTCGCTGTCTGTTGAACTTCCCCCACTTCCACCAAAAAAAAAAAAAAAAACACGTAACGAAAACAACAAGAAAAATTGGCAATTTGTTTAGAAATTAGCGCGCTGCTTTTTTTTAGCATGCAAAATGAAAATCAATTTCGTTAGCTTTGCCTTTGCAATACAAAACATTAAAGTAATTTTTTTTTTTTTTTTTGCTTTTACGCTTTGCAGGGCAACGGCAACATCAAGATGAACGCTTCGGGTACATCAAGCAGCAGCACATCGACGCATATCTTTCGCTCGTTGTCATCGGAGAGTCAGAAACGTGAATGGTCCAAACGTCTTTCATTGCGTGGCATGCGACATGGCGGCGGCGGCGGTGGCGGTGGCGGCGGCACTGCGGGCATAGCAGCCAGCAAAGAGGTGAGTAGCAGCTTCGGCAGCCGCAAACAATCTTTTACTAACAACTTTCTGCTTTTGTCTTCTTCTTGTTACGCAACAGGAAACTCTGGCCAGCGGTGGCAAGCATAGAAAGTTCTTTAGCCGTTCAGCCTCATTGAAGCAAGCGGGCAGCGTTAGTAGCACGCAAACCTCTATGGAATTGCATGTACCTGGGCACTCATCGAGCTCTGGTGGTTCAGCATCACCAGCAGGACAACAACAACAGCAGCAACAGCAACAACAACAACAACAGCAGCAGCAGCTACAAGCACAAACACAACCATCGACGCCAAAGAAATCCAATTGGGAAGTGATCGAACATTTTAATACAAATGCCAAGGGTGGCAAAGCGATGGTGAGCAGCAGTCTGATTGCGGTAAGTTTTTTTTTTTGCTGGCAATTGATTTGGGTTTTCGATTTGAGAGTGAGAGAGAGAGAGAGTGAGAGAGAGAGGTGGAGTAATGGCAAGTTGTATGGGATTGCCATCAATTAATTTGCGCACCTAATAGACAGAGCAGCAGCAGATGAGCAGCTGGGAAAAAAGGCAGCAGGCAACCAGCAGCAGGCAGCAGACAGCCGGCAGCTTAAGATATTTAAATATTTAATTTGATTTAGCCAAGACTAAATGAAAATACAATTTCTACAGTTGAATTGGGAGTTGAGTTTCACTAGACGCACAGCATTTAGGCTACAAAGTTTTTGCATAGTTAGTTGTAGTTGTAGTTGTCGTTGTTGTTGTCGCTGTAGTTGTTGGCCAAGTGCAGACACTTGACAATAAAGTTAACACCTTTAGCTCAACTAACAAGCAAAACGTAGCATGTTGCAAGCACATACGTACAGTGACAGAGAGAGAGAGAGAGTGTGTGAGGCAGTCAGTAGCAATGGCAATAGCAGAGGCATATTGTATTTCAGGCACAAGGGAACACTTCAGGCAGATGCAGAGTTGTGGGCTCTCCTTCTCTCTCCTTCTCTCTCTCACTCTCTCTCTCTCTGTGTGTGTTTATTTGAATTTGCACACTCGTTTTGCTCGCCAGTTGTGTCGAGTGTCAATTGAAAAAGTTGTTTGCCATCGCTTGGGCCATTTGTGCAGTCGCCGCTTTTTTTTTTTTTCGTAGACTGACAAAATGCTTGGCAATTTGTTTAAAGATGCCGCATGGAATACGTAAACACGAAGACACATACAGACAGACTCAACCACACACACTCATACACTCATACACAATGATTAAACTGATATAAAAGTGTAATACAATGTGGCGTATACTTAATGTATCGTATAACTAATATGACGTATACGTAATGTGCTTATGTTTCTTTCTTTTTTCTTTACAGGCTGGCATTACACGTTGCAACATTGACGAATCCATTGACTCAACCAACTCCAGCTCAACCTGCCACAGCCCAATGATCTATCAACGTGACGAGACACAACTGCTGCAACAATGTAAGTAGCGCAACACATAGACAATAGACAAAGAGAGAGTGAGTGAGAGAGAGAGAATGGTAGAGGAAGCAAGAGTGGAAGAAAAAAAACCAAACGAAGCGATAAGCATGTAATGGACTCTTGCATCCTTTTGCTTTTCCGCTGCGTTGCCCAGCAACAACAGCAACAACAACAAAAAAAAAAAAATAGCAGGGATCCCAAAGTCCTAAGGCCTTGGCATATCTAGCTACTTGTTGGGCGGCTAATAAAAATACCAACACGTGCGGCTTTAGTTGCATTTAGCTGACGGAAGAAGTTGCCTGGCAGCATGCATGTGGCAAGGGATTGATGCTGCTGCTACTGTTTGTTGTTTGCTGTTGCTGCTGCTGCTGCTGTTTGCTGTTGCTGCTGCTGCTGCTGTTGTTGTTGTTTTGCTGCCTCAAATGTCACAAGTTGATTGTCATTGTCATATTGAATTTGACGAGGCAGCTTCTCAGCATCTCAGTCTCCAGTCTTGCCACATTTCGTGCATTTCTCCTTCCGCTCCCTTTGCTCTTCCACTCAGTTATCCTTAGCCTGCCATATGCTTTTGCTATTGCCTTGCTGCCTTGCTATCTTGCCACGCCTTTAGCCTTCTTTTGTGTTGCTGCCTTGCCTTGGCTGCCATTCGTAGCGTTTGCTATAGTTGCCACATATATAATATATACTGTGAATGAGGCATGCCACTGCTACTACTGCTGCTGCTGCTGCTGCTATTGTTGTTGTTGTTGTGTCAGCTTCTGCTTTTGATATATTTATACATAGATTTTCTATAGAAATTTACATAATCACGTTTGGCATTTATTTATTGATGCATGAGAGCGTATAAAAAAAAAAAAGAAAATGTCGAGAAAAAGGAGTGAGACAAGCACAGAACGAAAGAGTGAGAGAGACAGACAGAGAGAGTGAGAGAGAGTCAGAGAGTGAGTGTAAGAAAGAAAGGAAAACATATTTTCATATGTTGGTGACACAATTTAATGTTGTTGCTGCTGCTGCTGCTGATGTTATTGCTGTTGCTGTTGCGGTTTATAGGGGTCAGCTGAACGATTTTACAACATTTTATGGCATTGTGTGTTGCATTTGTAACGAGTTTTCATTTCATTTCATTTGCCTTATACGCAACAAGAAACAACAACAAGCAACAACATCAATTTAACAATGTGAACAAATCGAAAGCAAATGGAAACAACAGCAACACCAGCAGCAGCATAAACAACAACAACAACAAGCAGCAGCATCAACATACCAATGCAAATTGTTTGTGCCACAAGTTGCAAATAGAAATTACCATATATTTAGCATATACGAGTTAACCTGCCACAAACCAAAGCACAAATTAATCGCAAAGTCTGAAATTTCAATTTGCAATCAATCAAGTGGCATGCTGCTGTGGCTGGGGCACAAGCCATGAGGCACAAGCAGCAGCATCAACATGGCTTATGCGAAACTGATTTATCTCTCTCTCTCTCTCTCTCTCTCTCACTCTCCTACACTCTCGTTTTCTATCACATTTTGCCACTGCCTCTCTGTCTCTCACTCTCCCATTCCTCTTCCCTCTTTTTCTCTCATTCTCTATACACAATTAATATGCATATTTATGAGCTGCATCTCATTCTCGTCTCTCTCTCTCTCTCTCTCTCTCTCCCTCACATATGTAGCTGACGCAGCTGATGGACGCAGCAATGTGGAAGCAAACAATCCAAGCTCAACGCCGGCCACAACTCCGGCCAGTCCAAGCCTGACGTTCTGGTATCGCTTGAATCGCATCATTCTGCGTCTCTGCTCGACGCATCAGTTTAAGAATCTGCAGGTAAGCAAACGCATTTAAATGAAAATGAAAAATGAAAAACGAAAAATGAAAAACGAAAAAAAAACGAAAGTGAAAGCGGAAAACATAAGCTACTTACAAACATTTTGCACCCTATTTTCCATTTAGTTGGAAAATTTTCAATTTCACTTTTGAAGCTTAGCATCGTTTCGTTATCACTTTTCACTTTCACGCAATTTTCATTCTTTCATTTCTTTTTATTTTTTTGGGACTACATTTTAAATCTCTTTGACTGTCAAATTGCCTTCTAAGAAAAATGTAAAAAATAAAATAACAAAAAACAAAAATCGTATTAAAAGAAAATATTATTAAAGAAAAATAGAAAAAAAATATAAAAAAATATATATATTTCTTAAACTAAAAAAGAAAAAATTCGATTAAATCTTCTATCTCTTTATTATGCGCAATGTGAGTGTAAAATAAAAAATCGTCTTAAAAGAAAAAAATTAAAAAAAATATTTGAGAAAATATTAAAAAAAAAATTTTTAAACTTGAGAAAAAATTAGATAAAATATTTTAAGAATAAAAAAAATTTCTTAAACTAAAATTTCGAAAAAAGTCGATTAAATTCTTTTTTGCGCGTATTGTGAGTGTAAAATAAAAAAAAAAACGTCTTAAAAAAATATTTGACAAAATAATAAAAAAAAAAACTAAAATTGAGAAAATATTAGAGAAAATATTTTAAGAATAAAAAAAAATATCTTAAACTAAAATTGAAAAAAAAATGCTATTAATTTTCTTTCTCTCTCTTTTGTGCTCATTGTGTGTGTGTGTGTGTGCGGCAGGTGGAAATGCTTTATCAACGTTATTTTTTGCGCATGAATCAAAGTAATACGACGCATATTTTGGCGCTGCTCTTGGCACTTATCCTCGCATTGTCCTGCACACACATTGTCTTCACCACGTTGCAATTGCGTCGCCAAGGTCTACCAATGGCAACAGATGTTGCAAGTTTGGAACGACTTTTACTAGATGATGGCAATGCAACCAGCAGCAGCAACAATGTGACGCAGTTCAACACTACAACCATGACAACGACAATGACAACGACGATGACCACTTCGACCATGTCAACTCCAATTTCTATTGGTGCTACTTTGCCACAGCAAATGAGCCATCAGAGGTGGCAGCTAACGAGGCAAATTTCAAATGACGGCAACGAGCAACGTTGGGGCAACATGAACAACATTAATGCGGCACAGCGACTAGTGTTGCCGTTGGCGCAACAACAGCAGCAGCAGCAGCAGCAGCTACATTTGCAACAGCGACAGAAACGCAAACATTATCGACGCCAACATAAGCATCGCTATAAGCAGCATCAGCATCGAGCCAGGTGAGTGGTCAAATGAAAATAGCAAGCGAAAAACTGTTAGGCAACTGTTGAAAGTGTAGCAAACTCTTCAGGCAAACTGAACTGAACTGTGCGGCATCTGCTTAACGGTTTTTGTGGTTGAGTTTTTGGCATTTTGACAGGCGCGTTATGCAAACAACATAAAAAAAAAAAACAAAAACGCAACTCGACATTTCGTTTTTGCTTGTCCAGACTTTTACTTTTTCATCACGTGCCACGTGCTACACTCTAGAACCATACCACAGCATAACTGAGCGCTTAGCCGCACGCCTTACGCATTAAGCATTATGCCTTCTTACGCTACTTTTAGTCAAATTCAATCATTGCCCATAAAAGTATGCTACGCTTTTTGGCACTTGCCAGAAATTGTTTTTGAAGTTAAAATTAGAATAAGAGCCGAGCAAAACAAACACACAAGCTAAAATGTAAAGGCAACTGACGAGCAAAGTGCGAAAGAGAGAGTGTGAGAGAGAAAGAGAAAGTAGTCTCTGAGGTAACACAAAATGGCAACATCAACATACACAAAAGAAAGAAAGAGCGCTCAAATATTTGTTATTGAGCAGCAGAGCGGCCAAAAAAAGAGTCTGCAAAGATGAGAGAAAGGAAGAAAACAAAAGAGAGAGAGAGAGAGTATGTGTGTGTGCAAAGAACAAAGCAATAAACCAGTCAGCAAATACATCAATAAGGCGAGAAAAAAAAGAGAAAAAAAAAACTTTTGGATTGAGGCAACATTTCAGGAATTTCCATTTACATTTCGATTTGGATTTCGATTTCGATTTATTTTCATATTTATGCAGTCAAGATGGATCTGTAGCTCTAACTGTAACTGTATCTGCTTATAGTATATGTATACACGTGTGTGTGTGTGTGTGTGTGAGAGAAAGTTGAGTTAGGCAGAGATAATGCCAAGCTTATTGATATGCGTATGTAATGTTGTTGTCTTCATGCCTCTTGCCTCTCTTTATGTTACAGATACAAACTGCGCACCAAACGTGCCCCACAGCAGCAACTGTTTGTTGACACTGAATGGCCTATTGCTGCTGTTGCTGTTACTGCAGATGCTGCTGCTACCGATGGCATTAAACGCATTACAAATACGCGCAGCAGCAATAGCAACAACAACAACGATGACAATGACAACCGCCAGCGTTTCGCACGTGATGAAGTAGCGTCTGCTGATGCTGTTGCTGATTCTGTTGCTGATGATGGACTTGACTTGGCCAACAATAACAACAGCAACAGCAACGACACTATCAGTCCTAAACAGGACGCTGGACTATTTGATTTAGCTGTTAATTTCGAGACATCAGTGAACTATGCAAACATTCTCATCGCGCTGATTACACAAATCGATGAAACGGTTTTAGTTTTTCTCATCGTCATGTTCATCTGTGGCATTGTCTATATATGTGAGTACTTTACCTTTTCACTAAAAATTAAATAAAAAATATAAAAAAAAATTCTTAATGAAAATTAAGAAAAAAAAATATAAATAAATTATAAATAAAAAAAATTAAAAAAAAAATAAATAAATAAAAATGCTAAAAAATTATATTTTAAAAATTGAGCATTCAAAAATCAAAATAAATAATTCAAAATAAAATAAAAATTGAATATAAATAATAATAATAAATAAACAAAAAATATTAAAAAAAAAATTAATAATAAAAAACATTTTAAATTATAAAAAAAAAAATATTTAAAAAAATTTATTACTTTAAATTTTAAAATTAAATTTAAAAAAAAAAAATTCAAATTCAAAAAATAATTTTCTTAAATAAAAAACAAAATTTTCTTAATTTCTTAAAAAAAATAATAAAAAAAATTCAAGTGCTAAAAATAAAAATAAAAATGTTCTTGTATTTTTTATTTATTTATTTTTTTTTTTGTGTTAATTGTCTTTGTGTATGTTTGCTTGTCTCGTCTCATTTAGTTCTCTTGTGCATACTCTCCAAACCGGCCATGAATGAGATTTTTCTTGTGCTCGTCTCATACGTCATATTGGGCACGTTTCTGGCCATTGAAATTGCCGTTAGCTATGCCATGCAACCAAGGTTTGTATAAATGGGGCATGGGGGCATGGGGGCATGGGTTGGTATAGTGTCAAGTGACTTGCAGCTGTTGCCTGGCAGCAGAAATTAATCATCGCATCAGCTTGTGACACGCTAATTGCGTCCAAGCCGAAAATAGATGACAAAAGATGCCTGTCAGCAGACAATAGATGTTTGCCACGCCGCACATGGGGCAGCAATGGATCTTAGCTCTCAGCTAAACTTAACAATACTCTATATTTCTCTCTCGCTCTCTCTCTCTATCTTTCTCTCTCGTTCTATCTCTTTCACAGCAAATCATTTAATGGCAGCGCTTGCTGCATTATTCTTATCTACATGACGTACACGATGTTACCGCTGCGTTTGCGTGAGTCTCTCATCGGTGGCATGCTGCTCAGTGGCACGCATTTATATACCTGTCTCCATACACAATACACAAAGGAGCAACATGAGCAGCAGCAGCAGCAGCAGGAATTGTCATCGGAGCAGCAGCAACAGCAGCAGCAGTTGCTGCAGCTGCATACAACGTTGCCCTGGCAGGAGGTAAATTCTCATTCTCATTCTTTTTGTTGTTGTTTTCCATTTGTAATCGCTTGTAGTCGTGCTAGCCGTTGCATGCCACAATTGTTGTTTGTGGCTGCCACACACACAACACACAACACACACACAAATCAAGTGCGCTGAGACTGGCTGAACACATCTATCAACAGGTTTTTACTGCTACTGCTACCGTTACGCGCGTTGACAAAAGCCGCAAATGTTCCATCATTATGCTGCAACAGCAAAGCAGTCAGCACTGTGGGCATTATGGGCGATACCATGGGCGTGGCAACAAGGTGGTAAAGTCAGTGGTTTTTGGGTTGAGGCCATGAATTAAATTGAATTGCGTGGCGAGCGCCAGGATATGGACATGGACATGGACATGGGCATGGACATTGAAAATGACAATGACAATGAATCTGTGCATGAACATGAACATGAACGTGCGTGAACATGAGCGTGCACGTACGCGTGACAATAAATTCAGTTAAAATTCAATACACGAAAAAAAAAACAAAAAAAAAAAACGAAAAATAAAATAAAATATAAAATAAATAAAATTTAATTGCCGCAAAAATTGAATCAAAACGAGGCTCAGGCGTCTCGTGTTCAGACTGTTGTGCGTTGTGCTGGACGATGTTGCATAAATGAGCTTTTATTATACTTAAACTAATACATTTTTATCGATAATTGTATCGATATCGATAACATTTATGTTATAATCATATTAATGTCTTTCTCTCTCTTTCTCTCTCTGATTTTGCAGCTGCTATGCACGTGCATTGCCTTGTTGTTGGCAAATTTGACAGGTGTCTATACGCATTGGCCCAAAGAGAAGGCGCAACGCAAAGCGTTCATTGAGACGCGACAGTGCATTGAGGCGCGTCTACGCACACAGCGCGAGAATCAGCAGCAGGTGAGTGACAAGCATAAAGTGTTTTATAAGCAAAACGCGACGCGATTCAATCACGAGGCAGACATTTTTTTTCTTTTCTTGCATCAAAAGAAACTCTTTTGCGGCAGCAGCAGCAGCAGGTGAAGCAGTTCAAGCGCCTGGGGACATATGTTTTTTGGGGGAGGGGGGCGTGGCATTGACTTGTTGCCAGCGAAGTTTGACACAGCAGACAGTTTTGCCGAAAAGAACAAAATTCTCAGTCACGCATTTGGCATAACATAATTTGCTGTCGCCTTTTGCTTGTTACTTGTGCCACTTGCCACTTGCCACTTGCCACAATAACCTGCTGCTGCTGCTGCTGCTGCTACAGCCTTGCCTAAGCTTTGCCAGCTTTGTACTTTATACTCACATGTTATGCTTTAAATGTTGTTGTTATTGTTATTGCAGGAGCGACTGCTGCTGTCGGTATTGCCGCGACACGTTGCCATGGAGATGAAGGACGATATTGCGGGGCAGCCACGTGACACACAGTTTCATAAGATTTACATACAACGACATGAGAATGTCAGGTAAGTGTAACTGTATTTGTAACTCTCTCACTCTCACTCTCTCTCTGTGTGTGTGTCGTGCTGCGTATAAATTTATTTGCATACAAAGTCAATAAATTTTTGCTTGACGCGTGCTGTGTCGTATGTCGCAGATGTCTGTCTGTCTGTCTGTCTGTCTCTCTGTGTGTCTCTGTGTGTATCTGTAACTCGTCCATTGAATTTTTATGTATGTCAAGCAATACAATTGCACATTACGAACAGTCACACACACAATTACACTCGCACACACACATAGCATAGCATACTTTTGAGAGCATTGCGCACCTGTTTGCTTTTTCAACTGGTGCTGGCAGCGCCTTTGGCATCGCCCCTTTGCCCTTGCCCTTTGCCATTTGCGTTAGCATTTTTGTTCCCCTTTTGGCAGTATTAAATTACGCGCTGAGCCGCTTAAGCTGCTCTCAGCTGCCGTCAAAGCAACTGTCGTCGTTTGGCTGTGTAAGGATTTAGCAATAACAGCAGCGCAGTTACAACAACAACAACAGCAGCAACAACAACAATTTCGCAAAAAGTCAATGTCAAAACCTTTTTGACGACTTTAAAGCTAAAGTTTTCATATAAAAGTTGCTGCGCTTGTTGCTGCTGTTGCTTGTTGTATAAAGAATTCCTTTGGCGCTAACCACATACAGTAGCTCTTCCTCTGTCACTCACACACACACATCACTCACATGCATAAAAGACCAACAAAACTTCATACAATAACCGCAACTTGTAATATTTGCACTTCATTCTTTCAACTCTTCAACACGCACTTGCCGTCTCGCTCTGACACACACACACACACACTAAACCTTACTTCTTTTTTTTCTCTGTTTGCAGCATACTCTTTGCGGACATTTGTGGTTTTACGAGCCTCTCGGATCAGTGCACAGCCGAGGAACTTGTGCGTCTGCTCAACGAGCTCTTTGCACGGTAAGTTTTTGGAGTCAAATCTAATGACGTGACCTGCCATGTTTCTTTACTCTGCTTGCTTGTTGTTATTCAAACTTTTTTTTTTGTTTGTTGGGCTCTGCCTGGGGTCATGTCAAAGAGTCGAACAAATGTATAAAGTGTGAGAAGAGAGAAAGAGATAGACAGTAAGAAAAGAGATAGAGACAGTAAAGCAAAGGGCGAGAGTTTCGTTCAAATTAATTGCACATTCGAGTGGCAACCTGGCAACGAATGAACGGATACAGTGAGCATGGGAAAGAGAGAGAGAGAGAGAGAAAGACAGAGGGCAGAGGTCAAAGAGTAGCAGAGCTTAGGCTCGTTAGGTGCCAGCAGTAAAAAGAGTTGCCAGCCAACAAATAGACAAAAATGTTGCGTAGTTTTTTTTTTATTTTTCTCTCTCTGTTTGCCAGGCAAATGAAATTGAAACAACATTTTGACAGTGTCTATTGACTATTTGCTGCAAGTTGGCAAACATCTGTTAACTCAATTACATTCAGTACTCACTTAATTATGCTAGTGCTGCATAAGATATTTAACTGCATGCAAACAGCTGGTCACACTGTTTTATTGGAGATTTAGGAACCATAGACATTTGGAATAAGCTAGATAACTTGGGAATGCTTGAACCCAAGGAGCTGAAATTTAAAATCAATATTTGCAACTATAAAAACTAGCTATAACTTCAAAATTTTTATAAATCGAATAAAAATTGTAATATTTACAGCAATATTTCTGTAAAAAATATGTAAAAAATTGACTTGATGGACTTTATGGTAATTCCCAAAAATACTTTAATTAAGCTTATTGAACAAGCTAACAAAATCAATTTAGTTTTTGAAAATCAAAAAATTCTAACTTGAGTTATGCTCTTTAATACATGAGACTATTTTTTTTCTTATAGCACTTTCAGGAGATTTAGGGAATAATTCATAGAAATTTATGAAAAAAAATATAAATACAGACTGTTGATTATTCAAATTATATTCTACTAATAGCAAAAAGACTAAGAAAACACCAGAAAAAAAAATATAATTCTTAAAATAATATAACAAATATTTATAATATTATTTAAGGTTTTTTTTTTAGTAGCAATAAATCTTATTTATTTTATTATTATTAATTTTTATTATTATTTAATTATTTTATTATTTAATTTTTATTATTATTTAATTATTTTATTATTTAATTTTTATTATTATTTAATTATTTTATTATTTAATTTTTATTATTATTTAATTATTTTATTATTTTATTATTTTATTATTTTATTATTTTATTATTTTATTATTTAATTTTTATTATTATTTTATTATTTAATTTTTATTATTATTTTATTATTTTTTATTTTATTATTATTTTATTATTTAATTTTTATTATTATTTTATTATTTTTTATTTTATTATTTTATTATTATTTATTATTATTCCCTTAGAAATTCCAGGTTCTTCAAATCGAATGTTAAATTTATTAAACCAACAGTTTGTCCACATATAAAATAAACGCTTGCAACGTAAAGTTTGCCAAGTTTTAAAGCGTATTTTGTATTTCACGTGTATGAATTTCAACTTGAAATTTCAACTTGTTACAGTTATTGCCTTAACTTACCTTACCTTACCTTAGTTTACCTTATATATAGTATAATTGTTAATAGCTTAAAACAGATTTAGTATTTTATATTTTTGTTGCAGCTTTGATCGATTGGCAGCCGAACATCATTGTCTGCGCATTAAGCTGCTTGGCGATTGTTATTACTGTGTCTCCGGTTTGCCAGAGCCACGGCCGGATCATGCACACTGTGCTGTTGAAATGGGACTTGATATGATTGACGCAATAGCGTGAGTAGAACATATAACAAAACCTACAGCAAACAGAACATACACACAAACAACAACAACAACAAGAACATGTAGAACTTATAGCACAATATACACTACAACAATTGAACAATGCGAGTTGTGGCTTTTGTATTGTGCGGCTTTTGTAATGTGGTTCAACTCTGTCTTGCTCTCACTATCTCTCTCTCTCTGTCTCCATTTCACTCTTTGATAGACTGGTGCGAGAAGTAATGGCCGTGAATGTGAACATGCGTGTGGGCATACATACGGGAAGAGTGCATTGCGGTGTTTTGGGTCTGGTCAAGTGGCAATTCGATGTTTGGTCCAATGATGTGACACTGGCCAACCACATGGAGAGTGGCGGCATTCCTGGGTAAGTACATATATACTATGAAATGTTTTGCGTTGTATTCCAATTCTCGAAATACTGTTATGCTGCTGCTGCTGCTGCTGCTGCTGCTGCTGCTGCTGCTGCAGCTAATGGGATTCAATTTCAATTGGTGACAAAAATCGTTCACTTCACAAAAACACTAGAGCTTTTAGTAGCTATTAATTACTTTGTGTCAGTCGAAACATTGACAACAAGAGCCACAAAAAGATAACAACAACAAGAACGACAAACAGAACAGAAACCACTTCAAAGCATGAGCCCTTTTTTTTTTTGAGGGGATTTACGCTTTTGTCTACACTTTGAGCCAGCTAATCCTAAAACTTACAACCAACCGAATCATCAGACAGTTTAGACAGACCAGCCAGACTTTCCCCTCCGCCCCCGCATAAAAAGACATATTAGCCAATGTGTTTATGGCTTTGTCTTTGTCTTTCTCTTACACTTGATTATATTTTGCTTGCTGACAGTTTTTGCTGAGACGCCGTAGGAAACCCAGCAGAAAAATAAAATGGAACCGCCTTAGGATAAGAACTTACATGTCCCACTATAACGTTAACTGTTGGTCAGTAGCTTCAATTCTTAAGTCCGATTGTTGTCGTCGTCTTTGTTGTTACCGTGTGCCACATTACGACAGCTGAGAATTATGTTTTTGACCCGCTTTGATATGCGCCGCTGTAAAATAGAAATGCAATGCTAAAGCATTACAGCTAAATTCTTATCGTACATTTGTGGGTGTACCACATGCCACGCCTTAAACCTTCTAGACACTGGCTGCTCTGAATCCCTACACACTGCCAGCACCATAATTCGCAATTGTTGGCCAAAAACGAAAATTTTACTTGAAGCAGCTAACCGCAAAAGCCGCTGACAAGTTTGTCTCATTTCCGTTTTGACAGCCACCACCCTCCCCCTCAACATTTTGCTTATATTTGTGTGTGTGTGTGTGTGTGTAGAAGAGTGTCGTGCAATTAAAGCCAACTTTCGGACTGTGCTTCTGAGCCATGGCTATACAGCTAAGCTCTCTCTCTCTCTCTCTCTCTCTCTCTGTGTATGTGTCTGTGATCAGTAGCGGACTTTCAAAATTGAAAATCGTTCAAATTTTTTATACCCAGCAGTCACATTAGGCAAAGGGTATTATGACTTGATGACAACAGCAAATGTATGTAATGGGCAGAAAGTTGGCTTGGCAGTGCACATAAAGTAGTTTTTGCTAAGAGTTTTAGGATATATTTTAGTGGCAAGCGGGTCGACTAAAAAGTGGAAATTTATAAATTTTAGACTGCTTCTGGGCATATAGAGTAATACAGGGTATCTTATAGTCCAGCACACTGCAGCTTAGCTCTCCATCTTGTTTTATTTTATTTTTGTGCTGCTCATTGCGCTTGAAATATACTTAATCCTTCAGGATTTATAACTTATGCGAGGCAAAACACAACTAAAAGCCAAAATCCCAAAATCAATATTTATTTTTATTTTTATTTTGTTTTTGTTTTATTTTTTTTTTATTATTTTATTTTAATATTATATGAAATTTGTTGAGTGTTGAGTTGAGCTACAAAGTGTCAGTCTGTGGTTATATTTAGAAAATTTAATTAAATAATTTAAATAATTTATATATTAAATTCATTGAGCATTAAACCGCAACTTAGTCTATTCCGCTCCTGTATTTTGACTCATGGCTCTTTGGAATTTTGCAAGTTTTGCATTTAAAGTGAAAACTTTAAACTCTCAACACTTTTGGTCAAGTGTCGCTACGTGGCATACATAGCTGTAATAGCTGTAATTGTTATTGCAACCATTATTTGTTTGTTGTTGTTGCACAAATTTGCATAACTTGCCACACACAAACACGGCTACACACACAGACATGAAGTTATTGGTAACTGAAGTAAGTTAAGACGCCTCGCCCCATTCATTGGCCAATCGTCGAATCGATTATGAACTTGCTACTGTTGCTGTTGCTGTTTTTGCATGCCACGCCTACCGCTAAATGGTCAGCACTTAAGGCAGCTGCTGTTTAACTCAGTTGCATTTTCAACAGCAACACTTTAACAATTTGTTTCAACTCGAACTGTGGCACGACTTTGACTTGCAACTTGCAGCAGCAACTGTTGAGTATATTTGGGTCAGTAAAAACAGAAGCAGCAGCAACAGTAGCAACAGTAGCAACAGTAGCAACAGTAGCAGCAGCAGCAACAGTAGCAGTAGCAGCTCGTTTGTTAGCCTGTCTTGAGTGAAATTAAAAGCAAATAACTGCACTTTGCCCCTTGGGGCAGATAGAGGACAGAGTAGACGTTAGTGGCAGCTTTTTAGCAAGAGAGAGAGACAGAGAGAGAGAGACGCCTCTTTGCCTGATAAGCTGCAATTTGGTTGCCTCTAAAGACGCGTTCAGCTGTGGCATGCAAAAACTTCGTTAGCTGCAGGATTACAAAATAAAAGAAGGCAACAACTACTGCCGCAAGTAGCAAGTGGCAAGTGCTGTGGCAAGTGATGGGACAATTCATAACAAAAGCGCCATGTAATTATCAATAGAATCAACAACATGCCACAGATATAAACACACATAGAGAGAGAGAGAGAATATTGCTGCAACTAACAGACATTGTTGCCATAGTTTTCCTTTTGCTTGCTGCAAATTTACTGTTGCCACTGCCACTGCTGCTGCTTACCCCACGGCAAATGCCGCGCGGGAGATGCCAGCAAAACGACAGTTTAATAAAGCTGCTGAGCTAAGCTGCTGCTGCTGCTGTTGCTGCCACTATTGCAGCCACAGTTGTTGCTGCCACTCTTGCTGCGGTGGCAGCTTTAGCAAAACATTAAAAAGCATTTACGAAGACATTTTCCCATGCGACCAACAATGCAGCATGTAATGCCACATAATGACAGCCACAAATAGTTGCGGTTACCGATGCCACATATTGTCAAGCTGTTAAAGATCTAGCCACAGTTGCATGCAACACTACTACTACTACTACTACTCTCTCTCTCTCTCTCTCCTCTCTCTTTCTCTACATGCATTTGCAGACGCGTGCACATTACGAAGGAGACACTAAAATGTCTTGATGGTGACTATGAAGTGGAGGAGGGCAAAGGAAATGAACGTAATTCGTATCTCAAGGATCATCAGATCGAAACGTATCTCATTGTGCCAGGCGATATCTATAGGCCGGTAAGTTGTTAAGTATATGCCAAGAGGCAAGCTATTGATTAATTTACAACTTGCAACATGCAACTTGCAGCATAAGAAATCACGCAATCGACTGCAGGTGAATGGCAACATATCCAAAGAGTTGCGGATGATGGGACATGGCACAGCACAGAAACATACCTCAAAGTAAGTGTACTACTCTCTCTCGCACTCTCTCTCTCTGTCTATCTCTTTCTCTCTCTATAACTCATCAATTTGTATGCGCCTATAGATTCGGCTTTGGTGACAGCGCTGAGAGTGCCAAGGATCCAGAGGATGAGGTCAATGAATATTTAATGCGCGCCATTGATGCACGCAGCATCGATCATCTACGCGCCGAGCACTGTCAATCGCTTTTACTCTGCTTCAAAAGTGTTTCACTGGAGCGTAAAGTAAGCTATATATCTCACTCTCTCTCTCTCTCTCTTGCTCTCTCTCTATCTCTGTCTTTGTGTGAGTGACATTAATCTCTGCACTTTATTTTCATAGTATTCCAGCGAACCGGATCGCATGCTCTGCGTTTATTTCTACTGCAGTCTCTTGGTACTGCTCGGCACCAGCCTCATGCGTTTCGTGGTTTTCGAGAGGTAACATTTTTTTTTTATTGCTTCTACTGCTGCAGGTTGTCAGCGCATAACTTATAAGCTTTGACTTTATGAAAACAGTTATATTGTTTTATTCACCATCAACATTTTTTTCTTTCTTTCTTTCTTTTCTCTTCTCAACTTTTGACCTTCTCTTCTTTGCCTTTGCCACCGTACAGCACCGCTCTCTGTCTGACATTGTCCATTGGCGCATTGCTGTTGCTGCTCGTTTTGGTCTTTTTCGTTGCCTGTCATCAAATCAATTTGCAGGTGAGTGAAAGCGCAGATTTATTTTATTTTTTATTTTTTTTGTGCATAAACTGTATAAATCTCTGCTATCTTTATATTCATATTTATAAATAAAACTTTAAAGAAACTTTTAACTTAATTTAACTTAACTTTGTGTAGCAATTTTTTTTTTTTTTGTAAATTTGAAAAAACTTAAATAGCTTTAAGGGAATATTTGCTGCAAGCATCACTTGGCATTTGCTACAAAATTGTTGTTGGAATTGATTTCAAAATTTAAATACAGTAGAATCCGGTTATAACGACACTGCTTAAAGCGTCCGTCCGGTTACTGTGCGTCTCCCGGATATAACGACGTAAAATCGTAGGTCCCTTAAAAGTCGCTATAAGCGGAATCTACTGTATATCCCAAAGACACTTAAAGCTTTAGTTCTTGCTGTTATTATTAGCTGTAAAATTTTCTAGTCTAAGTCTACATAAAAAATATATATAAAAATGTAGTATAACTTTCGTAATCTCGGTAAAAATAATTCTTTAAAAATCTGCTTAAATTAGACCTATGGCACATGACTATCCCCTGTAAGCTGACCCTGAGTTTAACTTAAATTGAAATACTTAACTTCAATTATCTTAAATTCATTGCTTTTATAACTTTTTGTAGACTTATCCAGGAAAAATTTCAACATTAGCTCGACTTATTCATAAAATACTTCTAAAGCAATGTAATTATTATACATAACCTCAAAATTACTAAAATTTTATTTCATGCATAAATATCAAGTAAAGTTTCCTTTAAATTCACATACAGAATCTCAAATAAGTTACTATAGCTATAACAATAATTTCAACATTAAGTCTTGTGGAAAATCACCTAAATTCTCTTTCAACATAACATACATAACCTCAAAATAATCCAAATTAGAATTAAATACATAAATATCTAACAATTTTCCCTTTAAATGCACATACATAACCTCAAAAAAGTTACTATAGCCATAGCTATAATTTCAACATTAAGTCCAGCGTAAAATCATCTAAAGTCTCTTGCAATTAAAATACATAACCTCAAAATTACCGAAATTACCATTAAACGCATAAATATCTATAACATGCACAGACATAACCTCAAATAAATTATAGCTAACAATAATTTAAACTTTAAGTTAGCTTATCCAACGATAAAAATATTTAAAATATTTAAAATATTTTTAAAGCTAAATACATAACCTCAAAATTAACTAAATTTAACTATAAAACATAAATATCTCTCAAAATTTGCTTTAAATGCACAGACATAACCTCAAAAAAGTTATAGCTAATATTAATTCGTGAAAATCTTCTTTAATATCTTTAAAAGCTAAATACATAACCTCAAAATTAACAAAATTTAATTTTATATATAAATATCTCTCTTAATTTCCCATAACATGCACAGACATAACCTCAAATAAGTTTTTATTTAACTATAATTTCAACTTTAAGTCGACTTTTCTGTATGAATTACATAATACATAACCTCAAACGTTACAAAGCTAAACTATACTTAAGCACTGAGTCGACACAAATCTCTAGAAACTATGCTTAACTTTAACAAAACTTTAAATCAAAATGTTCTTTAACTTTTTTTTGCACTAATAAATTTTACAAGAAAATCTGCAAAAAACAAAAAAATAAAATCCAAAAAAAAAAAAAAATACTTGAAATATTTTGCAGTTGCCCATCGTGATGAAGCGTTTCTCGCAACGCATTCATAGTAATCGTACGTTGTCACAGTTCTTTGCCCTGGCCACCGTATCATTGATTGTTTTGACCACATTGTTGGCCATGGTAAGTACTAGGCACAAATGCGGCTCATTTCAATGTTAATGTTCATGTTTTTTTTAGCTTTTAGTTCTTTTAGTTCGCATAACAAACAAAACAAATGACAAATCCCTCTGCACTTCTTCCCTTAAAATGACAACTGCCTTTTGTACGGCATCCTATATGATAACTTACAAGCTTGTATATGTCTATCTCTTTTGCACTCACATACGCTCAATACTAGCGACTTGCCTTAACATTCGTTGTGCGCATTTGAGCGCAGCTCAAAAGTTTTTGACTGAAACTTAAAAATAATAAAAATGAAATTTACGTTTTTTTTTTTTTTGTAGCACAAAATACCCAAAAATACAAATTTTTGAGGGTGTGCTTAACGATTTGTGCTTAGTATTTTTTTGTTTTTGTTTTTGTTGTTGTTTTTTCTGTTTGTTGTATGTTGTTTGGAACGCGACAAAACAAAAGTTTTTCCATTAAAGTTGCCCAGACAAGTAGTAGAAGAGACTGAACAGCAAAAGCGGCATGCAGCGTGAGGCAGCTTGAAACATGAGAGGTTGGCAAAGCAACACAAAAAATAAGAAAAAAAAAACATGCCTGCCACGTTTCATACATGAAGTGTGCGGCATTTATGTGCTGCTTGTTACCTGCTGCTGTCTCACTCTTACTCTCACTCTATTGCTGTCTGTCTCGCTCATTGTCTCACTGTGTGTCTGTCTGCCAGTCGCTTTGTCTGTGCTCAAAGCACCGAGAGGCTGTTTTGACATTTAGTTGTCAACTTTGTGCCTCGTTTCTATTCATTTGCTCATTTTTATGGCCCACTGAGAGTGCGTAAATCAACCGCTATATATCTCTCTCTTTCTCTCTCTCTGTCTCTCTCTCTCTCTCTCTACTTGTGCAATCAATTAACAGTCAATTGTTGTTGTTAAAGTCAATTTTATTCTATATATATATATAAATGTATAGCTGCAGGAATCGAGGCGGCAACTGGAGCTGCTGCATAATGAATGGCTTTGGTTGCACGTGCAGAGCAATAGCAGCAATGTTGAACCATTGCAACTGCCGCAGCAGCAATATGAGTCAACTGCAAGCTGTGATTTCTACTTGGCCTACAATGTAAGTATATGCTATAGCTATATATAATATATATATATATATATTTTTGATATATATTTACAGACATTTTTGCTGCTAACGTTGCTGTCGATGATGTGTTGTGCCACGTACCAAGTGCTGCGTATTTTATTGAAGCTTCTATTGCTGATATTTGCCGCTGGCAGTTACATGGCCTGCTCTTGCTATTTGTATGCAAGAAGTCGAGAAATGAGCCTCGACTTGGCGTAAGTATATAAAAGTCGACCCTCTCCTTCTCTCTCTCTCTCTCTCTCTCTGTCTCTCTCTGTCTAGAAGTCACTGCACAAGTCTCGTCTGCTGCATGAAAAACGAATTATGCTGTAATGCAATTTAGAGGCAACTTTCTACCTTATCCCGCCTCTACCTCTCCCTCTCTGTCTCACTGTCTTTGTGCTGGCAGTACATGCCGCAGCTGAAAATGTTTGAAATGCATTTAGAACAGCCGCAAACTGCATTAAAATTGTATTTAGCACTTGGCAAAACGTTGCTCTTGCCGTTGCCTTCATTTATCAGTCAACCAAATGGCAAACTGAACGCAACACAATTTACATTTCATTTTGCTTTTAACTCTTATTCTCTTTCTCTCTCTCTCTCTTTCACTCTTTCTCACTGTATCTGCCACTGCTACGTATTATGCTTTAATGGACTGGAATAACTTTTTGGGTGCAACACTGGCAACACTGACTACTGGCAACTTGCAACTGGCAACTGTCGCTGCATTAGTAATGAGGAAGCCCTGCTGCGCTATATAATTGATTCAATATTTCTATTTGCATTCATGCTTGCTCTAATCTTTCATAGCCATCAGACGGAGGCTACATATCGCTTGGACTTTATCTGGAAGCTGCAGGCGACGGGTGAGTTTTTTTTATTTTTTTAAATAATTTTCGCTTGTTCTTTTTTTTTTTTTTTTCTTTGCTTGCGACTGTGGGAAGCTAATTAACTAAAGCGCTGCAAAAGTTGTATTGCTCAATGACTGACAGTCTTGGCAGACAGTCTCTCTCTCTCACACTCTCTCTCTCTCTCTCTCTCTCTCTGTGTATATTTGTGTGTCTCTTTCTGTTTGTCTGTTTGACTGACTGACAACAACAGTTCAACAACAACTGAAACTTTTGTTGTTGTGCTGTACTTCCTCGTCAGTTACTTGGCTTGTGCCCCCTGTCCCCCCCTGTTCCCCTACCCCTCTTTCATGGCCTTGTCCTCTTTTGCCCCTTTTTGACAGCGCATCGCTGCTCATCTTCTGCGTTTCCGTTTGCTTTACTCATACAAAAAGCCCTTTCATTAGTATTAGTACACTCAAACAAACACACACTCACACACACACACACACGTACATTCCAAGACTCACCCACGCATGGCACACCCACAACAAACACACATGCACACATGCACCCATACTCAGATACTAATACACTCAAACAATCGCACTCATGTTTGACTGCCGCCTGAGCTTATGCAGCGCTTTTTTTTTTTGCTTTGCTTTTGATGCCCTGTAAATTGTGAGTTAAACAAATGGGGTATGATTTCTACAGAGTGCAAATCATAAAGTTTTGTTTAATAAAACATATACGCATCAATCAATCAATCATCAATCAATTTATCAAACAATCAATCAGTTAATGTAGTTCATTTCAGAGATATACGAAACATCAATATAACATACATCAATCACTTATCAATCAATCATCAATCAACCATCAATCACATATCAATCATACATCAATAACACCAGTAAAAGCAGTAAATTGCAGTAATAATCAATCTGTCTTGGGTCAATTACTCGCTCATCAGTCACCAATCAATCAGTCATCAATCAACAATATTTGAAATATAAAAATAGAAATATCTTAGCAGTTGATTTTTTTGGTAATCAACAATTTTCACTTATCAATCAGCAATCAATCAATATGCTATATGCAATCAATCATTGTGAAATTTACAATCAATCATTGTTCTATGTGCAATCAATCAGCAAATATTGCCAAGTTGAAAGTATCAACAATTACTTTTCAAGCATAATCTTCAATCTACAGCATTGCTAGGTATATTCAATTTACAGGGTATTGAGTTAGTCGAGCATACAATAGTTGCGCATTGCGACTTATTTTTTTGTGTTACTTTGCTGTGCGCTTTACGCTTCGGTAAACTGATAAACTGATATTTCAATTTCACGCTCCTGTTTTTTATTCTGTTCTCTTCTCTTCTCTTTTTTCTGTTTTTTTTTTTTCTTGTTTTTTTTTTTTTGCTTTGTATGTGTCGTCGCTCTCCACTTGCCGCTCACTGTGGCAACTGAATAACATATCTGGCTGCTCATTTTGGTTCGTTTTGCCAACAAACAGAGGAAAAAGAAGATATGGAACATCTACAGGCTTATAATCGTAAACTGCTCGAAAATATTTTGCCCGTGCATGTTGCCGAGCATTTTTTGAGTCGCGAGAAGCACCTTGATGTGAGTATTAATAATATTATTTATGTACAAATATTATTTTGTAGTACTGTATAAATGCATTACATACTCTATATATATATCTGCACTACACACTCTCTCTCTGTGTCTGTCTGTGTGTGTGCGTCTGTCTATAAAATTATATATAGTTATTCTTATGCCCTTGAAGCTTGCTGCCTGCTTGGCCAACTTGGCATTATAAATATTTCAAAATTAATTTACAGTATTAGCAGCAGCAGCAGCAGCGTCGCTTAATAAACGTAAATTAAATGCAGACTAAAAATAAAAACATTTAATAAAAACAAATTTTATCAAACTAATTGCTAAAATGAAAATGAAAAACACTTTTACGCATATTAAAAATGGCGCGTAAAATTCTAATTTGCGGTTTGTGCAATTAGCGAGTGACCACTGTGCCGCTGTGCCACTGTGCCAGGCTGTGTGCGCTTGGTATGTTTCTGTGGCTTGTAACGGTTCAATGCTCAACGAGCGCAGCCGCTGGCGAGACATGTAGGCAGCCAAATACACACATACACATAGACAGACAGAGGCAGTTAGACAGACAGACAGACAGAGAGAGATATGCTTGCTGTTACGTTAAGTGCGCAATCAACAACTTTTAACCAAATCAGACAAACACACACACACACAGACATACACACACACTCATAGACATACAAACGAGACATAGACGCATAGAGGCATTTCGTTTGTATTTGTAATTGAATTTCTCACATTTGACTGATTCTCTGCTCTGCTCTGCTTGTCTGCTCTACTCTTCTCTACTTTTGTCTTTTGCCTGCAGGATCTATATCATGAGCAATGCGATTCTGTTTGCATACTTTTTGCCAGCATACCAAATTTCTCTGAATTTTATGTGGAACTGGAGGGAAATAATGAAGGTGTCGAATGTCTGCGTTTACTCAATGAAATTATTGCCGATTTCGATGAGCTGCTCAGCGAAGAACGTTTCCGGTAAGTAATCATACAGATAAGAAAAATATCAAAATTTGCAATTTTCTTTTTTTGCAGCTGCATTGAGAAAATAAAAAGCACTGGTGCCACATATATGGCTGCATCTGGTTTAACGGCCAACACATGTGATCGCATCAATTTTACACATGTCACAGCAATGGCTGAATATGCATTGCAACTATTTGATAAAATTGAAGAAGTTAATATGCATTCATTTAACAATTTTCGCATGCGCATTGGTAAGCATTAAAAAAAAAAAAACATCAAGCAAAAGAAAAAGTTGAAAAGAAAAATCTTTCTCTCTGTTTCCAGGCATTAATATTGGTCCAGTAGTTGCTGGTGTGATTGGCGCATGTAAGCCACAATATGATATTTGGGGCAATGCTGTTAATGTTGCCTCGCGCATGGACTCCACAGGACTTGTCGATCACATACAGGTAACAAAAAAAAAAAAAATCAAAATACAAATACAGAAAAGTCTCGGGAATTTGTCAAGTCATTAATTTAAAGTCTGTGTGACACACAAATACAAAAATTTGACTTTTTGCTGGCATTAAGGTTTCATTGCCCTTTTTTTTTACGCCTACATCATTCACTCAGTCAATCTGTCTGTCTGTCTGTCTGCGCCGCCCTCAAGTGATTCGCATCTTTTATTTTTATTTTTTTTGTGGGCTTTTCTTTGTCACTTTAAATAAATTAGAAATAACTTGTCAGCATTGTACACCTGCCACGCCCCTAATCAATAGGTTGACCGTGCAAAATAAAAAAAAGAGAAGAGAAGAGAAAAAGCCAACAGGCAAAGTGACTTCACACACACACATATTGCGTATACGCCGTGTGTGCTTCATACAATTTTCATGGCAGCAAAATAAACTAAAATACACAGACATAGTGATCCCACGCATACAGCTGCAGTTAAACAGCTAAACACACACACACACACATACACACACACACAGAGAGAGATGAAAGAGATAGCTATATATTGTGCTACCAACGCGTATTTGATTTTATTTGCCGATAAAAGCGAAGCGCACGAAAAATTTGCAAAAGAAATAAATTATTAAACGTACAGGCAAATACAGCAAACATACAGAGCAACGGACAGAGCATAAGCTAAGTGGGCGATAAAAAGGGGTGTGGCAACACAGGGCAAAGGTATACGCATGTATGTTCCGAGTGTTATCATGAAATATTGAGCCAAGGCTTGCCTCTGCTCTGATTGTCTGTCTATGCGTGTGCGTGTGCGTGTGCGTGTTGTGTGTGTGAATGAACTTGTCACTTTGAATTTATGTTATCTTAACACTCTTTGCTCTGCCTTTCATACTCTCCAACTACTACTCCCACATGAAATCAACACTTTCACACATCGCCACATAGGTTACCCAAGAGATGCAACAGATACTCGAGTGTCGCGGCTTTGAGCTCACCTGTCGTGGCAGTGTCGATGTCAAGGGCAAAGGTTCCATGATAACATACTTTCTCAAAGGCAAAGGCGAATTGCCAGCAGCTGCAGCAACAACAACAACAACATCAACAGTGGATGTGGAGCCACCAAAAACTTTACCATTACCTTCAGCAACGTTGCCTATGGAAACAATCGAAGCAATTGCTCCGCATGCCTCAACAGCAGCAGCAACAGTTGCAGCAACAACTATTACAACACCAGTTGCTACTGATGTTGATCATGCTGATGATGCAGATGTTGAAGCCGATGAAGAAGATGACATTGATCTCAATTCAAATATGCAAAATCTAACAGCACAACGTCGTAAATCACTTTGCCGGCAACATAATATTTCATCATCTTTTGGCACGAATGTCAGTTCCACAGGCATAACTCCAAGCATTTCAAATAGTTCAAGTGTTGTGACCATTGGTGCTTTGCCTGTGCTGCTGCGTAATACAAATACTGGCAATTGTGAAAGTTGTGCCACGCCCACAGCACCACCTAGAACATTGGTGGCTGAGCTCAAGGAAGAAATAACCAGAGATGAGAAGACAGCGCTGAAAGATTCCATTGAGAATCTTGAGATATTGCTAAAGAATAATATTAGTTTGTCGGATTTGAGCAATAAGCAGCAGCAGAATTTACGTGGCGATGTTGTCTCCAATTGCAGTTCGGCAACAACAACGTTACGTAAACGCGATACAATTGTTAGCTTTAATGTCATTGAAACATTAACAACAACAGCAACATATACACAGCAGCAGCAACTGCAGCAACAGCAACAGCAGCAGCAGCAGCAGCATAAACAACGCAAACGTCGCTCAATTACCACAATGGCTGTCAATTGCACCACAACAACAACAACAAGCACAAGATTATTATCCAATGAAAGTCAAAGCTCAACACAAACAGCGCCTGGCACATTAGAAACAAGTCGTGCAACAGCAGCAACTGCCACTGAATCTGCACAATCCGAGTCCGATACTGAGGGACAAACATGGTTACCACGCACCGCTAGCCTTGAGCCAAATCGTAGTCCCATTAAAACATCACAATCGATGAGTCCCATTGGTTTGGCAAGTGAAGTCTTTGTGCTGCCCAATAGTCGTAGCATGATACTTATCAGCAGTCATAGCACAAGTAGTACGCCTGGTGGTAATAGTCCGCGTGCAGCATTATTGCAGGATGTTAGCACGTAAAAAGAAATGCAAACAGAATTTCTTGTGTAAATATGTATAAATGGGGCGTGGCAGTAGCCGCCTTAAAACAAAAAAAAAGAAAAGAAAAAACTAGTTGATCTCGCATTTAAGCAAGTTTCTTGTTGTTGTTTGTTCCTTTAGCATAAATTGATTAAATTATTATATAAATATAATAAATTAAGTTACAGGGTATGTCTATTGTCTATAATAATCAGCATATCATAATACACGCAAAGTACGAAAGCAATTTTTTTGCAGCACAATTTTTGGGTACCAAATATATAGAGAAATATAAAAAAAAAGTTTGAATAGTTCGAATAGACAAATATTATGTATGGCGCAAAAAAAGATAAAAAAGAAAAGGAAAGGAAACTGAAAATTGTTCCTATATTTAGATTTAGGCATGAGTACGGCGGCGACGACGATGGAAAGAATTTATAATGAAATTACAGGGTATGGAATGTACGAGCAACAATTACAAATACAAATACAAATACATAGAAAATCATAGACCTATCAAAAATACAGTGAAAACTCCGACAAGAGGTTAACTCTAATAGGCGGAAAGCTTTCATAGTCGATCGGATAGGTCTTATAGCCGGACAGCTCTAATAGACGGACACTTCTAATTGGCGTACAGCACTAATAGACGGACACCTCTTATGGGCGGACACCTCTTATAAATGAACACTTCTAATAGGCGGACACCTCTTATAGGCGAACTCCTCTAATAGGCGAACAGCTCTAATACTTGGATACCTCCTATAGTCGGACACTTCTAATAGAGGGACACCTCTAATAGGCGGACAGCTTCAATAGACGAGCACCTCCAAAAGTCGGAAATCTCTTATGGCGGGATGTATACCTTTTATAGTCGGACACCTATTATAGACGGGCAGCACTAATAGACGGATACCTCCAATAGACAGACACCTCTTATAGCCGTAGAGCTCTAACAAGCAGACAACTCTCCTCACCGGTTACTTTTTCCATGACTGAGGATTGTCACAAACATTTTACACTCTATTAATATGACACATCCTCCTGAGCGAATAAAAGTTATCCGATTATAAGTGTACGCCCAAAAGAAGTTTTCACTGTAATACAAAATACTAAGCATTATCAAAAAAAATAAAATAAAAAAAATCTGTCAATTTCAAAGCACAAAAATGAATTACAAAAAAAATAAATAAATAAATATATGAAAACTGTTTCAAGTTACATTTTCACCACAAATTCATGTGAAAATCGCAACAGTCTTAAAATAAAAAAAAAAAACAAAAAACTATTTTCCAAAAACCAAATTGTTATTTACGCTTTGGATGTATATTAAATATAGAACTATATAAATATATATATATATATATTTATCTGATATAACTGTTTTAAGTATGTATGTATGTATGTATGTATGTATGTGTGTGTGTGTGTGTATGCGTCTCAATGTTGCTGAAATCAACACTAAATTTATTATAATTAAAAAAATTTAAAAAAAAATATTTATGTATTTAAAAATTATATGAAAACTTCAAACTGAACTTAAACCAAAGAGCAGAAAACCAAAAAAAAAAAATAAAATAAATAAATAAATAAAGCTAAAAAAAAAGTATTGAAAGTATAAAGTAAAAAAACAGAAAAACAAAAATCAATTCTCGCTGTGATTTCTATTGTAAAATGAAAATTGTATAAATTATTTTATAGACTTGTGTTAAATTAGTTTTAGCTTAAAAACTTAAAAAACTCGTTAAACATTTTTTTTAATCAAGCTGCATTTTCATTTTTCCATTTTGGCCAAGTTGGCAAGCAGTTGCCTGTTTTCATATTTTTTGTTTTTCTTTGGCGAAATTGAAATTGGGAACACACTCTGAACTAGCGCAGACTTTAAACTATAATTTAACTAAATTTTTATTATTTATCTACACAAAGAAAAAAAAAAAATGTTAAAGCAGCTGTCGTAGAATTATAGAAATAAATATATAAAAATAATAATGAATATATATATATATATATATATGAACTATATGTGTATGTTAATTGATAATTGATGATAATGATATATATATCGAAGTACAATTGTGTCAATTTAAGTGAACAACATGTGTTTAATGTAGAGTTTTTTGTTTTTTATTTCATGTTTATTAAATGTCTGTGTAAAATGTTGTAATAAAATGCGCAAAAAAAAAAATTTAGAGAGCAAAAATAAAATAAAAAAAAAAAAAATTTATGCTGCAAATGAAATTTTCTTCTCATTTATTATGCAAAATAATCAACAAAAAAAATAGAAACAAGTCGACGACAAATGAAGTTTGTTGAAAATTATAAAATTTTATTTACAGGCGACAGGAAATAAACAGCAGAAGGTAAAGATAAACAGCTAGATAAACACAGAGAACTAAACATAAACAGGATAAATCAAGAATAATTGCGGATGCAAAAGCATTAGATTTTGCGCGCACGACGCCAAAGGAAGTAGTAGCCCAACAGATGGAAGCCAAAGTAGATAACCAAAATGGCCCACAGATTGCGATAAAGATTCGCCTCATTGAAGCTGTACTTGTCGAGCACATCCTGACCGGTATGAAAGCAAGGTAGATCTGCACTCTCACCATAGCAAGCTGTACAATAAATGGAAAATAACAAAAACAACAAACAGTAAATTGAGACGCTTGACTAAGTAGACGCCTTGTGCTACATTCCCATACCCAACTACTTACTGATGTTCTCTACACCGGACCATTGGGCAATTGTCATCGCCTCATTGGCGTAAAGCATCCACGATAGAAATTGTGTCCAATAGAATGCCAATGGCAGGGAGCTGTTGAAAAAAAAAAAATGAAAGATAGATTGAGTTAGAGGTGCAACAGTAGCAATAGCAGCTGTGCCCCAAAAAAAAAGTTCTTCAAGCAATTGTTCACCTAATTTTGATGAAAATGCCCGACGTAATCATGAATATGTAATCAACTGGCACTAGATATGCCATGGCCAGCGGCACCGAATTGAATGCTGTAGAAAAGAAGCAACCACAGGCAGTGGCAACATTCATTACGAGCACAACACAAGTTGCTGTTATACCAAAGGCATAAACAGTGGCACGTAGTCCCGTTATCCAATAGCAAATGACCACAAAAAGCAACGGTTCAATTATCATGCCAGGCAGCTAAATAAAAATAGAGAAAAAAAAATTGTAAGAGAAGAAGAAGTAGATGAAGAAGTAAAAGAAGAATTAGTAGTAGAAAAAAATATTCCACTAGGAATTTCACTGCTGTTACCATAGCCAATATATTGGCCACATAATATTGTGCCGTTGAGTATAAGCCAGAGCGTGTCTCACGCATAAAAAGTGGAAAACCCTGCGGAAAAACATTGAGCATTGAATACATCGGATGATATGTATTCTCCGATATCATAATAAACAATGTTCCCTGCAAAAACAATATATATAAACCAGACATTAGTCTAAAAAACTTTACTATAGACAATACTTTACCTGCACAGCTTGTACGCCCATTTGTGTTAGTTGTGTTGTGCCCGCAAAACAGGCGCCAATAATTAAAGCCATTGCCATTTTTTGTATAAAACGTAACCATTGTATAGTCGGATCTCTGAGCAATGTTATAGTTGTACGCAGCCAAACAATATAGAAACGTTTATACCAGGCAACACCTTTAAATGAATCAACTTCTGTATCAAAGGGAAAATTACCAGATTGTGCCATATGTATCTCTAGATTGACTAACATATCGCGCTGTTTGGCTGCCGAGCTGACAGCAAATTGATCGCACAAATGTTGTGCAGAACGTTGTGATGCCTGCTCATAGCCTGGATCTGTTGCCAAGATGCCAATAAGAAAATCAGCAGGATTATATGCCTCGGGGCAATAGTAACCATGATTTGCAAAGAAACTTAATGCATGCTGTGGCGAACCAGTAAAAGCAACACGTCCATCAGCTAGCAGCATAACATTATTAAAGTTATCAAAGAGCTGTGAACTTGGCTGAAAGCAAAAGAAGAAGAAGCAGAGACTGAACAGTAGAATGATGAAATAAAGCATTGCTCTACCTGATGTATAGTGCAAAGTATGGTGGTGCCCTTCTGTGCTAACTCATGTAGTGTGGCAACCAATTGTTGTGCGCTATAAGAATCTAAGCCAGTTGTTGGCTCATCGCAGAATAAAATCACGGGATTATTTAGCAATTCAACGGCAAATGCTAAACGTTTACGTTCACCACCAGAGAGCACTTTCTTATCATCACCGCTGCCAATGCGTGTATTTGATGCTGATAATAAACCTGTGCGCTCTAACAGATCTTTGATAATAATGCCACGTTCCGCACTAGATACACGTCGATCCAAACGTAGATTAGCCTTTAGATAAAGTTAAATAAATATTAAAAAAAATATATTTAATGCTATAGCTAACCATAAAATTGAGATGCTCCAAGACAGTTAGTGCACCAATGAAAAGATCATCTTGATAGACATAGCCACTAATGCGATGCATAAATGGACCAATGCGTCGTCCATTGATTAATATATCACCTTGAACCACAGTGCCAGCTATGTGAGAGAGATAGAGAGAGAGATGCTGATCTTATCTTATCATTAAAGATCACTTAACGTACCTGGCTGCCGATATGCAAGTGTTGACATTAGCGTTGTCTTGCCAGAGCCGCTGTGAAATGTGAATGAGAATGAGTTTTTATCTTATATTACGTCTACATAGTCATGGCATAGAGCTACTTTAATAACAACTTCCAAAGGTTTCAAATCTTTTATCAGTCAAAGATTAACCGTAACCCACTTATCAATTTTTTGGAATTTTTAAAAACTTGTTGCTGCTCTGACAGACAGAGCAGCGACTAACGACAAGCTAACGGCCAATGGCCAATGATCATATCGATTTCTTGTTACTTCATACTTCATTACACATTTACTTACCTTGCACCCATTAATGCCATCAATGTGCCCGGTTGCACAGCTCCTGTTGAATTGTTTATAATACGCTTCATCTTCTGGCCAGAACTTACATTTGTATAGACACAAAGATCACGCCATACCAAGGTGGCACCTTGTTCTGTCGGTGACCATTTGCTATAACTGCGCAATGGTAAACTACGCTCTGAACTGTTGCGCTTGGATAATTTTGGTGTATTATCTATGCTAGGAAATTCACTAGCAGTGCCAACACTGCCTTGATCAATTGCTACCAGTTGCAATTCTTGTTGATCTTGTGGCACTGTCGACTGCACATCATTTAATATTGGTATTATATCTGTATCCGACATGTTGATTTTGATGTATTTCTTTTTTTGTTCTCCACTTTTTTTTTGTTTTATCTAAGAATTCTAACAAACTCGCAACCGACGAACCGACACGTTCGGCAGCTCGATGTCAACTGAGAAGACAGATTAAATGAGTTCCATATGCAAATGCTTGAAGTTTTAGTGTCTCTTTAGGGTGGCCCTACTAGAAGTATTATTTGATCTTACACCGCGTCTCGCGGCCAGGGCCAGAGCAAAAAGGTAAAATATATATGTGTGTGTGTGGAAGCAAGAGACTAAGCTGCATCTCCAATTACCAGCTGAAGTCGTCTCCAGCCATAGGGAAGCCCTCCAAGCCGCAACAAAACGGGAAACTACCGCAAACGGGAAAGCTAATGGCTTCAATGGCTTGACGGTTTCTTCTTTTCTTGCTTCTTGTATGTTTTGATCGGCATTTTCGCAGTCATTGGCAAAAGAGAATTAAAAATTATGCAAATTTTATAAGCTCAAATAATTTCATCTACACTTTTACTAAAGAAAATAATTGAAATTTTTTTCATCGCAAAAAAGTAAGCAGCAAAAAAAGCTGCGGTAAACAGTTTACTCAACTGCCGCCGAAAAGTATGCTGCAATTTAAACATAGCTTTATTTTTTTGCACACTTTATCACAAACCACTAAAGAATGTTCTTGCATATTTGCTTGCGCGCAAAATTATGCTACGAAATTAATCGCTAGCTGATGGTATTAAAACTGCAGCGCACAAAAGTATGCCGCATATTAATTTGTTGGTCGCTTAAAAACGTGCAAATTATTTTTTAAAAAATGTATATATATCAAAATTTTATTCAATGTTATTATTAACAGTTTATGCAATTTTTCTTATCAACAATCATGAATAATTGTTTTTTTTTTATCAGCATAACATCAGACATCGGTAGCGTTGTAGCATCTTTTCATCAGTTGTGCTCTCTCTCTCTTTCTTTCTCTTTGTTGTTGCATTAAAACTGAAAATATAAAGAGAAAATCAATTAGTTAGCAGACAGTTAACGCCTATTAATAGGAAATGAAATTGAAACTTGGTAATGAAAACTTTGTCAACTAAAGGTGTTAGTACTGTTAATACTGTGGCATATAAAAGCATTTGTTAAGCTCGAGCAGATTTTAGTTGTTTATAGGCGATTAAGCGACACAGTTCGTTCTCTTTCGCTATTTATTTTATTTTTTTTTATAGAGAATTGCATGCAGTTAATTTTTGCATTCGACATAGTTCAAGAGTCGCGCATTGTTTTATCTTTTTTTTTTTTTAATTTTACTTTCTTTTTTTTTGTTGTTGTGCTGTTTTTTTTTTTTTTTTCATTTGTTTAATAAACAATAAGTTTACTTGCAGCTTTATAGCTAGCGAAATTAAAGATAATTAAAGTGTTATCTGTGCGCGAGAGATAAGAACGTAAAGTGCAATGTAACTTAAATCTCTTGTAATAATTGTGCACATATGTATGAATTTCTCATGATGTTTGTCTAGTGCAAATATTAAATACTACGTGTATTACGAATTTACGATACTCAAGATACGACGCGAGTATAATTCTACTATTAATTCTATCAATATAATTTTTTTTTTTTTGTTTTGCTATTGAAGGTGATAATTGAAGACGTGTGTGTATGTGCTTATGTGTGTGTGAAAAGAATTAGATTTTGTATTTGACAA
The DNA here is from genome assembly GCA_037044475.1 of Zaprionus obscuricornis. Lineage (NCBI taxonomy): Eukaryota > Metazoa > Arthropoda > Insecta > Diptera > Drosophilidae > Zaprionus > Zaprionus obscuricornis. The sequence continues at coordinate 118,568 of JBAMBR010004828.1, read as the reverse complement.
CACAAAAACTAGTATCATAAGTCCAAAATTATTTATATTATACATTAATATGTCATTAATTTACTACACTTGAAACGACATTTGCAACTAATATAGTCATAAAAAAAAAATGTTTAATATTAAAATCACAGCTGAATGCCAAGCAACAGTTATCGTGTAATAAAGATTTCAGGTATTATTTATAATTTTATTTGAATGTATATAACTGTCTGAAGGTACCTTGATTAAGCTAAAATTAATTTTTTTTTTTTGTTTTTGTGCTTATCAACATTATTATTTGCAGTCTTAACGGTTAACGATTAACTCCAAACAACTCGTAATTTAATTTAGCTTAGGCTCAGATAAGTTTTTATGATCATAATAAAAAAAAAATAAAAAAAAAATGCTAAAAATGAAAAACCCAAACCAAACAGGCGTCATAGAATGTTAGGCAATTAATGCAAAAGGCGTCTAGCAAAAAACCAAATAGCTAAACAAATAGACAAAATATTCGTCGTAGAAGAAAACTTTAGCGGTTGAGCGAACAAATTCAAATTTGTAACGTACAAAAGCTTTACAGCGCGCGCTTTATATAGGGGCGCAAAAAAAAAGCTTTGACCCGCAAAAGTGAGCATAAAGATTAACAACATAGCCGGCGAGCGTGCGAGCGCGAGCGCACAGAGCATAAAAGGGCTTTCGAGCGAAATGAGCGCAACGGAGGTGAGTGAGTGACAACAAGATGTTGTTGATATGGTGAGCAGAGCGGCGGTAGCGTCGTTTTGTTTTGTTTCGTTTCGTTTCGATTTTCTTGTTGTTATGATTATTGAAATTATCAATTCTAAATCAAAAATGAAGAGAGAAGAAAGCAAAAAAAATAAAAAAAAAAGTGTCACAATGTGATTATGTGAACGAAAGAGCGCGGCATAAGTAACAAAACAGAATAAAAAAAATAAATATTATTACGGATTGTATTAAGCAAATCACGCAATAATAAAGTTGACTGTTCCCTGTGCACAGTGTCTGCATGCGTGCGTGCGTGTGTGTGTGTGTGAGTATTGTGGTTGTTACGTAGACATTCGCAGAATGTGAAGAAATTAGAATTGTCAATTGAGAGTCGTATAAATAAATAATACAAAAAAAGGAAAGGAAAGCAGATTGTAATCTCTCATCGTACTGGTATGCAGCCATTGATGTATCCAAATGTATGTACAGTTAGTTTAATATAATTCTATGAATTTAAATATAATTCCAAGTGTTCACAGTGTTACATTTTGCATTGGAGTAAACATTATTTTTGTGCACATCAAATTTCGATTTGCTTATCGCTTTAATTTATTTACATATATATATATATATATGTCTGTGTGTGTGCGCGTTGTGTTTTTTTGTTTTTCAATATTTTTATTTCACTGAACTGAAAACAAAGTTGTTTGGACCTTGGTGTCGAACGGCGGTGACAAGTGTTCGTTCGATACTTGAAAAACGTGCTGCAAGACGTTTTGTTTTTGCTTAAGCTTTCGCCGCGTAAGCTTTTTCTACGCGCTCGCAGCATTCTCTCTACCTCGCGCGCGCTCTCTCTCTCTCTCTTTGTGTGTCTTTTTTTTCGGTTTTTTATTGTTGCCAACACAAACTGCGCCTGACCTGTTGGCCTCATAAGCTGCGTTTCAATCATTATCTCTTTTGCTCTCTTCTCTCTCTCTCTCTCTCTCTGTTTTGTTTTTCTACATTGAAACTCAAGCATAAAATAAAAACAAAGAACAATTGCATACTTTCAGGACGGCGCAGAAAATGTTAGACGCGGCAGTATTAGCAACAGTTCTGTTGAAAGCAATGTTGTTGTCGTCGTCGACAGACATCGCAGCTTTGGCCGTTGGCTGATTGATGGCATCAGTTGCATATCAGTTGAACCAACAATGTTTATGTATATGTTTGCCTTCATGTTCACATCGGTGGTCGAGCAAAACTTTTTTGTACAAAAAGCATGCCGTGTGAATAATAATTTTACCGCTACAATTTGTTCAAATATCAATAAGCCAGAAAATGAAGATTATAAAAAGCAAGTGCTTGATACAACAGCTTGGTTTCATCAATGGGAAAATATATCGGCACATGTATTTCCCATTATAATTGCATTATTTTTGGGCTCATTTTCGGATCGTCGTGGTCGCAAATTGCCACTATTAATGGGTCTCTGTGGCAAATTCATCTATTCAACAATGATTGTGGTCAATGCCAAAATGGATACATGGCCAGTGGAATATATAATCTATACGGCAACATTACCATCAGCATTAACTGGTGCTGATGTTGCTATATTTGCATCATGTTTTGCCTATATATCGGATATAACAACATTGCAGCAACGTACCATACGCGTAACAATATTGGATGTCATCTATCTAATGGCAATACCAACAGGCGTAGCACTTGGTTCATTTATGTTTTATAATGTTTTTAATCAATCCTATGCAGATATGTTTGCTGTTAATGCATCGCTGCTTGCATTGGCTATAATCTATACACTGATTGCATTGAAGGTAAGCACAAAGATAAAGAGGAAGACATAGCAGGATCTGTCGAACTATATACTTCTTTTCTTTTTTTCTAGTGGCAAACAACATTTAATCAACGCTCACTGCGTGAATTAGGCTGCTGTGGCTTTTGGGGTGATTTCTTTGATCAGCAGCATATTAAGGATTCATTTTCAGTGTTATTAAAGCCACGTCGTGGTCATAGACGTAGCTTTCTATTTATACTGCTCATTAGCATGGCACTTTATACATTCCAACGTGATGAAGGCAACTATTTGTATCTATATACATTAGATAAATTTGACTGGCAAGTTGACTCATATAGCACCTTTAAAACATATAAATCATCGGCATTTGTTATTGCCATGTTATTGGCTGTTCCTCTAATGAATAAGCTGCTCGGTTGGCGTGATACGGTAAAGCTTTAATATAATAATTTCATAAACTGATTCTTATATTAATCTGTTTTAATTTTTCTTTATATTAGACTATCATTTTTATAGGCACCTGGGCGCATGCCATAGCACGTTTATTTTATTATTTTGCACCAAGTCCAACATTGTTTTATGTTGGCGCTTTGGTTTGTAGTTTAGGTCCGATTGTTGGACCCATGATACGTTCAATGACATCAAAAATTGTGCCACAATCGGAACGTGGCAAAGTATTTGCATTACTCTCCGTCTGTGATAATGCAGTGCCATTTATTAGTGGCGTTTGCTACTCACAAATCTATCGTGCCACATTGAATACAAATCATGGTGGCGGTGTCTATATATTAACTATTGGCACACAAATTGCTGTCTTTCTGCTCATACTGTAAGTATTTTAGTTTATGCTTTAAATTTAAATTTTAAACTTAAATTTTTGCTGCCTGTTTGCAGTTGTATTCACATTGTGCTGGGCAGCAATTCATTGGCTGTGCCGGAAGTACCGGAAAAGGAAAGTGGCTTGATACACAATGAAGTTGCCATTACAGTGTCACAGAATCAAACATACAACAACAACATCAACAATAGCAGCAGCAGCAGCAGCAACAACAATGCCTTGGAGCATGAATCATAAAACGTTGCATTTCTACACATGCATAAATATTTTTTTATATATCACATCACATACAATTTTTTTTTATTTAATATTGAAAAAGCGAAAAGAAAAGACAAAGAAAAATTATAATTAAACATAATTTGTAACTTACATTTTTTATTTTTGTCAATTTATTCACTTGTTTTTTGAGAGTGTGCGCTGCTTTTCAGCATGTTCAACAACTTTCTCATCAACGAAAAGTCCTTTGCGGCGTCTAACACTATCCATATATAGTTTAGCGCGATTTGCTGAATCGGCTTTCTCGCCGAAATGCATAAGTTCCTCTTCGGTTGTGGGCAGCCAGAAAGGATCAATATCAATCACCTGCAGTAAAAAGAGTAAGAGAGAAAGAGAGAGAGAGCATGAGATATATAGACAGATCAGAGAGTTTTGTCGAGTTTTTGAACAGCAAGAAATATTCCAGGAAATCATTTAGAGACAACAAGGGGCAGTGCTCGAACCACTTGAGAAAAGACAATGGAATCGCACAACAGCAACAACAACAACAGCAACAAAGGCGACGTTTGGTCTATGCGCCTGCGCCTGCGCCTGCTACAAGCTGCTGGACTCGGTTACGCTTCGTGATTGGATTTACGTGATATTTTATGAGTAGACCGCGCCCAGACACAGTATGTGTGTGTATGCGAGTATGTGTGTGTGTTGGCAATCAGGGAAAGCGTGCATTTTCACATCTTCATTGTTTTGGAATTTTTGAAGAGGTTGCAGCTCGAGGCTCGACGCTCGACGCTTGAATCTTAAGGATTGTTGAAAGCAGTGAAAGACATTCAAATGGTTGTGCCGCATCCTTAATGACTTACAAGCAAAAGAGCAAGGCGACAGGACACACAGAAAAAAAAAAAAAAACAAAACAAAATAAAATAAAACAATGCTATGCATTGCGTGATAAGGCACGAGAAGGATACGTAGAATTTTACTGAATGGCGGCGTGAAGTGTATGCATTGTGCCTTGCATTTTTCAACAGTGATTGATGATTGCCAACGCATACGACTGACTGACTGACTGTCTGTCTGTCTGTCTCTCTGTATGTGTGTGTGTTTGTCTTTTTTATGGCAAAAACTTACGCACTTGAAGCACACAGCAGGCGGGTGTCAGACATGCTGCTGTTCTGTGGAAACAGCTAAAACAGCAAAATGAAAGAAAGAAAGCCTTGCCAAATGCCAAGGAACTTTTGCTACTCCTTGCTAAACTTACATTTTCACAATCTTATAGAGGTTCGTGCAGTGAAACTTTTTTGTTGCTGTTGTTGTTGTTGTTGTTTTTGCACCATCTGTTCGCACTACGCTAAACTGTGCACAGCGTCCCTCATGTAGATCATTATCGGGCACAACATTTCGCTTGTTTAACAACAAGCAGTAACAACGTTAAAGCCAAAGTGCAGGATGAGCGCAGTAGCCAGCATGATCATGGCCAAAAGACACGCGGCAACAGTCACAGTCACAGTCACAGCAGACTCTGGTTTTTAAGGCTAAGGCTAAGGTGCAGACTAAGGCCTTGGCAGGGCAAAGGCAAAGGCAAAACTAAAGGCAATCCTTTTGCACATGCGCAACAGTCGACAACAACAGCAACAACAAAAACGTTAAGCACTTGATGCCATGAGGGACGCTGCTTTCCCCTACGCACAACGTTTCGTCCCAAACACAAAACAAAAAAACAAAAAAAAAAGAAAAACACAAAGAATCACAGAACCCTCAGCACTCAGCGCACTCTCTTGGCAGTTGAAGTGCTCCAGAAGTGCGCAAAGCTTGTGTCTGAGTTCCTTCAGACAAATGAGCAGCAATTGATGCATACACTCAGCAAAATATTTATCTATACAATATACAACTTATTCTGCTGCTGTAATCATAACTAAAATATATTTTTCACAGTGCATTTTACGGCAGCCGTTAAGCAGCTACAACAAAAAAAATACAAGCATGCCTAGGCAGACCATAAAAACACTCAAAGCTTGTTATCCACACCAATGAACCACGCTCCAGATTGCCAGACAAAACAAAAAAAATCACAAAAGGATGATGCTCTGCAAAATGGGCGTGGCATGAGCAGACAGACAAGTGCACAGACCAGCACTAGGATGAAAGCATAGTATAATGTGCAAATAATTTATATACACACAGCAAAAGGTTTTTTTTTTTTTATATAAGAAATAAGAAAATAAAGTTAGCTTCAGCATGAGAAAAATTTCATAAACGAAAAACTGATCATGCAAAAAGTTCATTTATATGGCAGCTATATGATATAGTAAACTAATTTAGATCATATTTGGCTGATATTTAAAAGGAATTCCTGAAATGAAATCTTCCAAGTTTCAGTCAGATAGAATAATGAACAAAAAAGTTTTTCATACAAAGGGTTAATTTTTAACCCATCATTCAGCTATATGATATAGTAAACCGATTTAGATCAAATTTAGCTGACATTTATCAGACGCTATTCAAATTGAAGTTTCAGTCGGATTGAGTAAAAACCGCAAAAATTTTTCATACAAAGGGTTAATTTTTAACCCATCATTCCTATGACAGCTATATGAAATAGGTGTCCAATTTTGATCAAATTTGACTAATATTAATCAGACGTCGCATAAATTAAATTTTGTAAGTTTCAGTCGGATTGAGTAAAAAACAAAAAAGTTTTTCATACAAAGGATTAATTTTTAACCCATCATTCCTATGGCAGCTATATGATATAGTAGTCCGATATATATGAAATTTGCTTGGCATTTACAAGATGTCACTAAAATGAAATTTTGTAAGTTTTAGCGGGATAGACTAAAATACAAAAAAAATTGTTCATAGAAAAGCACAATTTTTAACTGATAGTTCCTATGACAGCTATATAATATAGTAACCCGAACTGTATAAAATTTAACTGACAATTATTAGACGTCGCTCAAATTAAATCTTGTAAGTTTTAGGATTGAGTGAAAAATGAATAAGTTTTTTATACAAAGGGTCAAATTTTAAGCCATCATTCCTATGACAGCTATATGATATAGTACTTCGATTTGCACGAAATTTTTCTGATATTACTAAGTTACCAATAAAATAAAAACATGTAAATTTCTGCCCATTAGCTCGACAAAATAAAAGACTATTTCATACACTCACTTTAATTTCAACCGATTATTGCTATAATAGCTATAAGATATAGTGTTCTGATTAGTGTAAAATTAGACAGACATGTATAGGTTATCACTAAACTCGAATCATTTAAAATTCAACAGTTTTCGCTTAAGAAACAAACAAGTTTTTCTTACTACAATTTTTCAACTAATTGTTTCTACTTTATTTGCCATGCCTACCTTATGGGCTTTACTTCAGATTTCTTGTTAAAATTGATATACACTATGAAAGAGTATTATCGAGAACCTAGCAAAAATATTAAAATAAAATTGAAGCTAAGCTAAAAGTGAACAATCAAGAAACTTCCCGAAAATTATAGTAAAAAATTTATGCAGCGAATATGAAAAGGAAATTGTGTAAAAATATTGAAATAATTTTTATAAATTTAATCTTAATTTATTCTATTTGCTGTAATTCAAAGTCAAATTCATAAAAATTTATATATATGTTTTTTTTTTATTATTATTATTTGCGGCTTAGAAGCCTTAACCATATGTTGATAGACACCTACAAATACGTTGATGACCTTGAGCATTTTTATAGATCATCAATATTGATGACAATAATAATATTATGGCATATACATATATATATATATAGATATATATATATAGTGCATATAGCAACATAAAAGCATATGTCACGGAGCTCACAGTGACATTGCTTGCAGAGCTCTAATAAACACACACAGACACACACACACACATAGAGAGAGAGAAAGAGAGAGAGTAAGACGTGCGCGAGGCAGACGCAGTACTGCTGCTGCTGCTGCTGCTTGATTGTCTGAAATGTCCACAAACGATATGCATACATATCTTGTATGTCTGTCTATGTGTCTCTGTGCGTGTGTGTGTTTATTTGCCTTTGCTTATATATATGTGTGTGTGTGTGTATGTGTGTTTGGAGTGTTGTTTACCTGTCCAGTTGTACGTCCGCATGCAGGTAATTTACGCGGCAGCTACCGAAATACGCTGCAACGTGCGCGTCGTAGCTGTGTTTGTCAGTGTCGGGGCATATGTGTGGAAGGGGCAAGAAAACGTAAAAGACAAAAATAAAAAAAAATAAATAAATAAATAAATAAGAAATATATATATATATATATATATATATATGTATATATAACTGAGATTATTATCGCGCGCCAGAAACAGAGCCGCAGAGCCAGTGCTGCTGCTGCTGCTGATGATGATGATGACGGTGACGGTGCCACAACCACAAGCACACGGAGCACAGTGAAAGAGACGCGTTGCGCATGCGCTGCAAAGTCGAGCCCCGAGCTATGTGAGCTCGATGAGCGTCATTTTGACAGCGCGCACAATGCAAACCACGTTCCACTTAAGCGCAACAACAACAACAACAACAACAACTGCCTAAAGGATTGCCATAGCCACTTGGATAAGCACTTGCCGGCACACTCGGACCTTGCGCATAAACTTATAGCATAAACATATACAAATATACTTGTGTATGTGTGTGTGTGTGTGTGTGCCTTGTGTGTTGCGTTTGTTTGTGCATATGCACAGCGCAGACTTTAGGGCACTGCCATGGCCTCAACCTCAACCTCAAAGTATACCTCAACAACAGCAACAACAGCAACATGCGCAACATTTGCCTTCTGGCTTGCTGCCTTAACTTCAGTTTGCTTACTCTTACCTCCCCCCTCCTCCTTCCCCTTCTGCCCTTGCAGCTCTTTTGCCCCTCTGCCATCTTTTACTTTCCTCTCATCCATTGGCGACTTTCCCTTTGGGGCGCTTTAGACTGCGGCTATGACTGTGGCTGGACTAGGGAATCGCCTCTTTCTTCTCTCTGTCTCTCTTCACGCTACTCCCCCCACCCATTCCCTAGTCTCTCACTAGCATGCTGCTCTGTCTTCAGGTACAAAACGAGTTATCAGATTATTTGTTATTTGTCTTCGTCTTTTCTCTGTTCTACTCTGCTTCTCCAATCCCTCTCTGACACTGCCACTGCCACTGCCTCTCTACTGTTCTGCTCTGTATTTCACTGTATGCTCTTCAAGTATTGCCTCAAGTTATGCCTCGCATATGCAAAGCACGACAAAAACAACAACAACAATAATAATAATAATAACAATAATATGCGACGCGTTAATGATAAACACTCCAAACAAGTACAACAACAACAACAACAGCAAGAACAACAACACGCGTAACCACAACAAATGAAAGCCACAACCAAAAGATGTATTTCCCTCCTCCCTCTCTCTCTCTCTCTCTCTCTCCCCACCCCTCACACACACTTCTATCCTCACACTACATATCCTCACACTACACTTTATCGTTCTTCTTCTCCTCCCCCAACTCAGCAGCAAGCAGCACACAGCACTCACTGTCTCATGCTGTCTCTGTCTGGCGCACACTTCAAGTTAAAGTAAGTAAAGACCAGTAGCCCAAAGTCGTTGCATTTGGGCGACTGAGTCTCAAAATGGGGATTTGGGACTTGTAACTGACTGTCAAGAATTAACAATTCTGCCAAATGGGCATTTGTGCTAAGGGAATACCTCTTATTTATTTTTTTATACTATATATATTTATTCTGAAAATATGCAAATTTAAATTGAGAAATAAATTTATTGCTTTTATCATTTATGTGTTTTTTTTTTTTTTTTTTTTTGTATGTTGAAATAAAGTTCTTACAATTTTGTATGCTTGCAATCCAAATTCTATAGATTTCATATTTACTTGCAGTTTTATTAGCGGTATTACTTATTGTAAGTTCAATAAGTCTAAAAATTATTTGCAATAAAAAATTAAATTTAAAAAAATATTTTTTGTTAATATTTCAAACAATAAAACACTGAAATTTTTTTTATGAATTATCAGAATTATTTCGATAAAATTTTTAAAATTTTAAAAAATAAATATATAATTTTTTAATATTTTGAAAATGTTTTCAAACAATAAAACACTGAAATTTTGTTGATATAAATTAACAGAATTATTTCAATTATAGAAACATAAATTTTCAGAATTGTTTCTATAATATTTTTAAAATTTTAAAAAATATTTTTTGTTAATATTTTGAAAAAGCTTTCAAACAAAAAACATTGAAATTTTTTTATATAAATTTTCAGAATTGTTTCTATAATATTTTAAAAATTTTTTAAAAATATATTTTTTTAATATTTTGAAAATATCTCCAAACAATATTAGAGGTATTCCCTGCTATTGAAAAATATCGAACTTTTTTTTTTTTATAAATTATCAGCATGATATTTGAAATCAATTATTCCCAAATTACATATTGATTTTTTATTACAGATAAAGAATATATGTATATCACCTTAGCTTTATTTTCAACATGAAAAAAAAAATTTTAAAAAAAGTTGAAAATATATTTTATAACATTTTAAAAATATCGTAGAGCTACATTAGGGGTACTCCGTGTGTTGGTGAAGCACAGAAAAAATAAATTTCAAGAAAATTTTTAAACTCTGCAAATTTTTTTCTGTTTTTAGCTGCAAGCAATACAGCCGCTTTGACTCATATATCATTTACAGGGTATACTACAAACTCAAATAATAACAAAAGCGCGCAAGACAGTAGCCAAACGTTCACAGTAGCAACAGCAACAACAGCAAGAACAACAACAACAAGGAGCGTCTCGCAAAGATATTTATGCTGGCCATACCACAGCTTATATGGCTGTGTCTGACTCTGTCTCTGTGTCTGTATAAGTGTATATGTGTGTGTGTGTGCGACTTAATGCGTTACGTGAAGTGAAAAATATATATGTGTATATTGTTTGCCGTATGTTGCAGCATGTTGTCTGTGTACACAGAGCACACATGAAAACTGAAAATTAGTTTTTGCTGCTGCTGCTACTGTTGCTGCTGCTATTGCTGCTTACTGTATTGCGGTTCTATAGTTGGGGCCAGCGGGGCCAAAAGGTCGTCGTGCTGGGTCAGCTGCAGTGGCTGCTGTTGCTGCTGTTACTGCTTCTCTTACTGCATTAACTCAGCTCACTTGCTGTTCAAGTTACTTTTGCTGCTGCTGCTGATGTTGATGTTGATGTTCGAGTTGCTGATGTTGCTGCAGCTTAACGAACATATTGTAGGCCATGATGATGAAGCAAGAAAATTCAAATGTAGTTTACACTTTCCGCTCTACCATCTCTGCTCTCCACCCCCCTGCCTCAACCCACTGCCGTCTTTACAACTTGGTTAACACTTCCAAGTCTTGGTTGCGTCTGTCTGCAGCTGCGTGTCGCCTTCGTTGTTATTACGGGCACGTGACAACTGCGCCCACGCTGCGGTCAGTCAGTCAGTTAGACAAACAGACAGACATAGGGACGCTCACGCATGCGAACCTGTAATGTGTTTGGGCGTGTTGTAGGCGTTGCGCTTGTAGGCGAATATGGTAGAAGGGGAGGTGAGGCGTTTGCATGTGTGGGCGTGTTTTCTTGTGCGCATAACTGTTTAATTGTTTGAAATGTTAGCAGCATTTCAAGATGAAGCTCAAGCTCAAATCGCCAGGTGACACACATTAAAGTTTATTGTTGTTGTTGTTGTTATTACTGTGACTGCTGCTCGTCGAATTCTAATTGCTAAAAAAAACGTTTTGAAGTTTTCTTTTGACTTTCATTGGCTGAATATAATGCATTTTATTTCTCTTGCTGGCTGTTGAGCTGCTCAGCTCTTAAACGAGTTTCCGTTTACAGATTTCTACAAGAAAATATACGGAAAGTTTACCTTGCCTCCTCTTTCTCTTCCTCTTTCTACACTCATCATTTGCCCCTCTCTTCCATACTTCCTCTTTAGCTTCAGCTTCTACTACTACTACTACTTGCTTCCCTACTGTTGCTGTTGCTGTTTTCTGTTTGTTGTTTGCTGTCCCTCTTCGAAAACGGACGCTGGAAATGCGTATGAAATTATACGAAGCAGCAAAAAGACAACAACAACAAAAACAACAACAGCGTAGACAGCGATGCCGGCAAAACTTTAGCTGAGAAATAGAAAATCACCGGAAGTCATTATACAAAAACTTGTTGTTATCGATTGGTTGGGCGATATACAACACACACACACACACACACACACATATATATATATATATATATATAGATATAGATACACTGAGTGAGAGAAAGATCTATATAAACTAATGCCTATATACTTATAGCTTACTAATACTAAGACAAAACACACGCACTTTAAGTTTCTTGCACACCCGACAAATGTAACGTAACAAGTTTCATTTCTACAACAAGTCAAAAATAATTTTTAAGTGCAAATAAATGAAGCTTTTACAAGAAAAAATTAAAACAAAATTATATTAAAATTTTGCTACAACTCTTCGCTTTATAAAGTTTAGCTACCAGGAGTGTTGGCAAATTAGTCTTTTTGCACAGAGTTTTTCTCTTTTTTTTTTTGCTTTGTGAAAAAAATTTCAAAACAAAAATATTCCTAAATCTGTCCTTAATAATTTCTGTATAAATTCTAAAGGTTGACAAAAATATCAATTTTGCCTTAAATCTAATAAAATCAAATTAAAAATAAAAAAAAATAAAATAAATAAAAAAAAAATGTTAAGAAAAATAATTTTGTCAATTTTTCTGTAAAATTTTTAAAGCACTTTTAATATTTTTTTCTTTTGTTTTTCGTATCATCTGTCTATTTTTTTTTTTTTTTTGTGGTCGTTAGCTGGCAAGACCGCTTGTCTGGCATAAAGTAAAATTAATTATTAACGCCATAAGCACGTATCAAATTTCTTAATAATAATTATTTGAAAGCTGATAAACGCACTTCGAGGAATAAAAATAAAAATAATAATTGTTGACATTTATAATTTTATATAAAAAGAAAATAATTATTTTTAACCAGAGTTTAACATGAAATATTTAAAGTCACATTAAATTTTTGCGTTTTTCTATGAAATTGCTTAGTGACAGACTGACAGACTGGCAGACAGATAATGTATGAAAACAGAATTGACACTTTTGTGTGGTGTACAACGCATGTGTAGCGTCAATATTAATCATTTCACATATTATTATTTTTATTATTTTTTTTTTGTAACGTGTCCATCCGCCACTTTGACTTCATCCGTTTTCTAGAGTGAGTTCAACATTATTGGGCAACATTAACTGGCAAATAGTAACAACAACAACAGCTTATAAAAAAGTGCGACAAGGTCAGGGGAAAGGCCGCGTTTGCTTAATGTTGATGTTCTTCTTGAAGTACTTGAATTTCAGCATAAAATATTGCACACAGCTGCAGCCTCAAATGGACCATATAACTTTCAGAGAGCAACTGTTGTCGCTGTCGTTAGCTTATAGCTGCTGCAGTTGCTGTTGCTGCTGCTGTTTGCTGTGGTTTTAGCTTATAAGACTTCAGCAGAAGGTAGCAACAGCAACAGCAGCAGCAGCAGTTAACCGTAGGTAAACTGAGATTTTTGCTGACCAAAGACAGACCGCAAAAAGCAGAGCAACGCACAGACACAGACAGATACACACACACACAGGCACACATAGTTATATGGCAGACTTTAACTTCGACTTGAAGAGAAGTTTGCTGCTGCTGCTGCTGTTGCTATATCATGAATGCGTGGCGCACTTGCGCCAAAATCAACAGCAGCAGCAGCAACACTAACAGCAGCATCAGGCATAGCAACAGCTGCGTTGATTGCACTTACCTCCCAATGGCTGAACATTAACTGTGGACAGGCAAGGCCAGATGTCTGTTTGCGCATCTCTTGGGCAAAGTTGAATGATTCAATGACCGGCAGCAGGCAGGTTACAGCAAAATTGCCGCTGCCCTGTGTCAGGTCGCCCGATAGAATTTTGCCATGTCTGCGTCCAATTACTGCATACATTTTGCCTGCAAAAAAAAAAGAGCAAGAAACAAAAAAAAAGAATAAGTATAAGTATAAGAAGCAGCAGAAGAAGTAGAAGCCGAAGCCGCAGAGAATAAAAAAAAAACATAAGATTTACAAATTTTGATAATTTCAGTTTTAAAATCAACAACAAAAAAAAAAAAGCTGAGCCTGAATTGTTGGCAGGCAAGTCAAAAAGCAGACAGCGAATGTGAGAGAGAGAGAGAGAGAGAGAGAAGCTGTTGCTCAAAGTCTTTGGCCCATGGTCATTCGGGAATGAAAATGGAAACCGCATGAAATCTTATCGCTAGGCCCATAAAAATTGGCGCGCTTTCTTGAGAAGCGCGCGCTTTTCGCTTGAACTGCTTGCTTGCCACTAAACCTGAAGAATCTGAAGACGAGTCTTACATTTTGTTGTTGTTGTTCTTGTTGTTCTGGCTGCTGCTGCTGCTGCTGCTGTTTTCATGCTTATTTTTTGGCATGCGCGCGAAATTAAACAAGCAAACGGAGCAAAAAAAAAAAAATAATAATATAAACAGCAAGAAAAAAACGACGACAACAAAAAGAGCAACAAAAAACATGGCAAAATCTACAGGCAACAACAACAATGTCGCTGGGCAGGAATTAGTTTCCGGTCGTAGTAAAAATGACAAAAACAATAAGAGACAGCAAGTGAAAGAGTGAGAGAGAGAGAGAGAGACAGAAAGAGCAAGTGAGCTTGATAAAAAAAAAACACAACAACAACAAGTAGAAGAAGAAGAAAATAAAGACAAGGCAAAAATAAACAGACAGCAAGCTAAAAACGGCCAAAAGGATGCGGCGATCCAGAGGCAAACGTAGCGTCGCATCACATCGCATCGCATCGCATTGCGTCGCAACGCCGGCCTCAGGCGACGTGCAAGCGCAGCACGCGAGCTCGAGCCCGAGCCTGAGCCGCACATTTCTCAGTCACTCAGTCAGTCAGTCAGTCAGCTCGTCCACAGGTCCACAAAGAATACAATTGCAGGTCTACGCCGCCGTCGCAGTCAACGTTTGCACATAGATAAACACAAATACACGCAAAGCGCAAAACGAAAGAGAGAGAAAGAGCGAGAGCGAGAGCGGCACGCAGAGAGAGAGAGCGTATTGAGCATGGATGCTGTGCTGCCAACGTCGCAGTTAGCGTCAATTCATTCATTTCATTCATAGCCAGCAAGCAAAACGAACCGAACCCCGAACAACCAGTCAAACAATTTGCTGCCTACGTCACACGTTCTCAGTCGCAGCGTTTCGTATGCTCACTGTGTGTGTGCCATTCATTCAAGTCTTCTTACATAGATACTATAACGCTAGCAGCAAACAGCAACTGCGACTGCGACTGCGACAGCAGCAGCGACAGCGACAGCAAATAGCAGCAACAAACTGAAGTTGCCGTCGTTCGTTTTTCTGTTTGATCAGTTTGAAAAGTGAGGTTGTCCAGAGCAGACGACTGAGACGCAAACGAAAAAAAATAAAAATACACAAAGAACGAGACAGAGACATAGAAAGAGTGAGAGAGTGTGAATGAGTGCGAGAGAACGAGCAAGAAATAGAAAGAGAGTTAACAATAATAATAACGCGCGACGCGCATATGCCACAAAAATAAAAAAAAAAACATACAGAAACTCGTTGAGCGTCGTAGTACGTAAAAAAAAGTAACTAGAATCGAAATCAAGTCAAAAGAAGACGAAAACGAAGACTCGCGCGTGTTTTGTTTTATTTTTTTATTAATATTACAAAATAAAACTGCATTAAAATAAATCTCGAAATAAAAAAATTATAAAAAAATAATCGATAATTATTTAATTGTAAAATTAATTAAACGATTTGTGCATGAAAAGATTTAAAGCTTTGCAGCTTATAAAATTTGTGTAGCATGTTTAAGCCAAAGGCAACAGCAACAGCTGTGCAGCAGTGCAAGCAGGCAATAGTTGTTGTTGCTGCACACAGTGCTGATCAATGCTAATTTGAGTCGCCTGTCGCCTGCACGACGCACCCCCCACCGACGCTAAACAACTCTACGGCAATTGCAATTGTAGACAAGTATTTATATATATATAAAGTCAAGAGAGAGAGAGAGAGGAAGAGAGAGAGCGAGCGAGAAAGAGAAAGAGAAAAAAAACAATCAACGTTTCGATTTGCCAAGTCAACGACAACGGAGGCTGAGACTGCGGCTTACAAAACCCACAAAAAAAAAAATAAAAATATAAAAAAAAAGTGTCAATTACAACAGCCGCAACACACCCAAACACACACACACACATACACACACACACAATGAGCAGCATACGTTTACGTTCGATATTGCCGCCGCTATTGCTGCCATTGCCATTGCTCTTACTGCTGCTGCTGCTGTTGATGAGCGGCGCGCAAAGCACGCGCCTGCCGCTTGAAGTCTACGAGCTAACGCCAACGGCCAGCGATGACAGCAGCAGCAGCAGCATCAGTAGCAGCGCAAGCAGTGCCAAGCACAAGAGTCTAGAGTATACAATCTATGATGCCAAAGAGTTAACAGGTGCGCCAGCAACATCAGCAACATCAGCACCAACAGCAACAACAACAACAACAACTAGCGAAAAGCCGCTAACTGTTGCTGTAGTCAGCATATCGGCTGAACAAGAGCCAGATATTGAGCCTGCCATATTGGCAGCAGGTCGACGTGCGCGCCAAATGTTACAACAGCAACATCGTCTAACTGGCAGCAATAGCAACAGCATCAGCAGTAACAGCATCAGCAGCAGTAGCAGCAGCAGTGGCAATAAGCATGCGCATAGCGGCAAGGATCTGCGCATACTCTATCAAGTTGGGGTAAGTTGTAGTCGTAGATATAGCTAATAAATAAGATTTGCAGCGCATGTGCAGCTAATTACAACTGTGTGCACAGCAGCAACATTAGCAATAGCAATAGCAACAGCAGCATTGATCTATGCAAACAACTTGTCGGCGCAGCAGCAGCAATGGTTGCATAATGCAGCGACACCTGCTCAACAACTTGTTGTTGTTGTTGTTTCTGTTGTTGTTGTTGTTTCTGTTGTTGTTGTTGCCATTTGTAACTGGCTGCAAGCCCACGCCAGCAACAGCAACCACAACAACAGCAACAACAACATCAGGTTTTTGCACACCAAAACTTGGGGCTGGGCCGTTGACTTGCTATGGGCATTGTGTCTATATTTAGCTGCCGCCCTATTGACAGAGAGAGATAGATAGTAAGAGAGAGAGAGAGAGAGAGCGAAAGATATGCCATATATACTTATAGAGTTATTACACTTGACACCCACAAAACGTGGCAGCTATAATCTATGACACTGCCGTTGCGCTGCTCTACAAAATTTTCTTTATGGCACATTTAATTGCAACTGCAACAATAACAACAACAACAGTAGCAGCAGCAGCAGCAGCAACAGCAACAATTACTTTATATGAAAAATGAAAGTTGTTTGTTGCCTCGCAGCAGCAGCAGCAGCAGCAGTGTTTTTCCATCTTGCTTATTGAAAATAACATTTGACTTGTTACTGTTGTTGTTGTTACTGCTGTTGCTGCTATTGCTGCTGTCGTCGCATTTGATCAATTAACAGTCAGCGTTGTACAATTGCGATATACTACCTTATAAAACAATTAGCTCGACGGGTCAATAGTTCAATGTTTCTCAATATATGTATATGCCACAAAACTGCGGCACGAACACTATGCATGACTAAGTTTTAAGCTTGTTGTTTCACTCATTGCTCATTTCCATGAATTTTCCCTTAACTGCTGCTGTTTCTATGTGCTTCTTTTTTTTTCTCATTGTCATTTCCCCCAAAACTTCTCACTCCTCTTCACTTCTACGCGCTACATTCAATTGTTAAATTCAATCAAAAATTTTTATTTTCAATACAATTCTTTGAAAAATATTTATTTTTTATTACAATTTCACTCATAAATCAAAGCAACTAGTGAAAAAAAAATATATAGTATATATAACTCATATATCGTTGATCTATTATTACTACAACAGCAACAACAACAACAATGAAAACAACTGCCTAAAAACGATACAATTGTTGTTGCTGTTGTCCTCGCTGTTGCCAGTTGGCCAAGGCGTGAAATATCAAACAACAATCAAAACAAAAATATTGACAATCTAAACAAATAAAAACAAAAACAATAGCAAAGCAATATTATCAAAGGGTCGACTACTCGCATACCCTTTAATTATATTTAAAAAATAAATAAAAAAAATAAAAGTTATCCTCGGCTTGCCTTGCAATTTTTAAGAAAAAAAAAACTTTTTCATACAGAAATTTTATTTTTGATCGTTTCTTGCTGTATGACAGCTATATGTTATAGTTGTCCGATTTGTATAAAATTTTTTTGATATATATAAGTTGTCATTAAGCTCATATTCTGCAAATTTCAACCAAATAGTCTAACAAACAAAAACAATTTTCGTAGAAAATGTGAATTTTCGACTCCCCGTTTCTATGGCAGCTATATGATATAGTAGTCCGATTTTTATCAAATTTTACTAACATGCTTATGTCGTCACTAAACTGTAATCCTCTAAGTTTCAGCTGAATAAACTATCAAAAAACCGTATATTCACTCAGGGACTCATTTTCCAAACGATCATTTCTATGGCAGCTATATGATATAACAGTCCAATTTTTACCAAATTTTACTCACACCTATAAATCGTCACTAAACTTAAATCCTGTAAGTTTCAGCCGAATAAACTATCAAACAAACCATTTTTTTCACTCAGGGACTCAATTTCCAAACGTTCCTTTCTATGGCAGCTATATGATATAACAGTCCAATTTTTACCAAATTTTACTGACACGTAAAAATCATCACTAAGCTGAAATCCTGTAAGTTTCAGCCGAATAAACTATCAAACAAGCCATTTTTTCACTCAGGGACTCAATTTCCAAGCGATTATTTCTATGGCGGCTATATAATAAATTAGTCGGACTTATATGAAATTTTACCAACATGCATAAGACATATTTGTATACATATTCTGCAAATTTAAGTTATATAGCTTTACAGATATTAAAGTTATTCATACGGGAACTCAATCATTGATCGACAACTTCAGCAACTTGAAGCTTGAAAACTAGCAACCCCATTTGCTAATGATCATTGTGATGATCTTTTGGTTTTGGTTTCGTTTTCGGTTCAGTTTACGGTCTACAGTTCGCTGCCCATCAGTTTTGCCCCATAAATTTTCGATCCATACGGTCTGCAATAAATTCTAAAGGCATAATAAAAAAAAAACAACAACAACAAGCAAGCATAAGGCGCATAAGAACAACACCTAAAATAGACAAAAAAAAAAATAGAGTGTGAGAGAGAGAGAGAAAGAAAAAAGCTAAATTCCTGTTGGGGTTTTCGAGTCGCATAAAAATGGCTCAAACAACAAGAAATACAAATAGAGTGGCATACACTGAGTGTGAGAGCGAGAGAGAGAGATAGATAGATAAACTTTTTTTTTTTGTATATATTTTTTTTCCAGAAGAAAACAAAAAGTTCCCATGCTTAAAAGCGCTAAACATTCAGTTCCGGTATTTAAAAATGTTTTCAACAATAACAACAACAGCAACAGCAAGAACAAGAACAACAGCAGCGCGGCAGATGAAGATGAAGTGTGTAAAGGAGCGAGTGAGTGAGTGAGTGAGAGAGAGACAGAGAGAGAGAGAGAGTAAAAGAAGCGCAGCCAAAGCTGAATGAAAGAAAATTCATGAATGAAATACGACGACGTAGACGTTGAAGTTGATGTTGACGTTGACGTTAACGCTAACGTTGACGTCGACGCCAACGACGATGACGATGACGACGTCGACGATGTTGGCGAAGCTGGCAAATGGCGTTGCCAACGCAATGAATAAGCGAGAACTGTGACGCTGCGAGAAGTGAAGAGTGTGAGTGTATATATTTGTATGTGTGAGAGAGAGAGCAAGAGAGCGAGGGGAATAAAGAGCAAAAGGAAGTGTAATAGCAACAGAGGAGGCGTGATTGGGCGGAAGAGAGAGAGAGATAGACAGAGAGAGAGAGAGAGAAGAAGGGGATATGGTTTGGGGAAACGTACATGTGCAGACGGAATGAATGAAAACGTAAAACGCTTGATGAGCTGACGCGACGTCAACAGCGACAGCGCAGTTAACATGAGCAGCGCGCGACTGCGTTTCGCTTCGTTGGGCAAGTCAATCTATGAATGAATGGCAAAGCGACAGAGCGTCCAAATTGTTTGAATGGCTAACAACAACAATAACAACACAAACAACAACAGCAACAACATAAACATAAAGAAGAAGAAGACGCTGATTTGTTGGCCATATACAAGCAGATCAGCTACGCATATTTGGCTTTAACAACTCATAGAGAAGCATCGATGTGCGCGTGGCATGGCTAAAAGCCATAGCCCAAAGCAGCTAACAGCCAGCAGCCAACAGACTGTGGCATGTGTGGCGTGTAGACATGAATGAATGACACGAGCTCCCAAAAAGCGCTAGAAAACCAAACAACAACAACAACAACGGCAACAACAACAGAGCAGTGAGAGATATCAAAGAGTCTGCTAGAAATTCCAAAAACGACTGAGAAATGCATATACAAATCAAGCATAAACATGTCTCCCATTTGTTGTTTGTCTCCCTCTGTCAGTCTGTCTGTCAGTCTGTCTGTTGGCCTGGCCCAGACACGTGGGTGCTTTACATTGTTGTTGTTGCCGTTGTTGTTATTGTTGTTAAACGAACTCAGCCAGGTGTGAAAACGGTATTTGTATTGTTGTTGCTGCTTTCAGTTTCTTGAGCGCCGCCACACACTAAATAAATATAATCAGACGTTTGCCAACGTTGCGTATGCGCAATGTGACAAAATATATACATATGTTGTTTATAATATAATACTATATATATATGTAATATTATTTGTCATGCCACGCCCTTTACTAGCAAGACAATGCATACAATTGTCTAGTTTCTCTACTCTTTCTAAACATGTATACAAATATACAGATATAGCTGTATATATATATATATATATATTTGTATTTTTATTTATTTTTTTTTTTTTTGCTATCTATTTCCAAGTTTTATGATAATTGAACCGCAAGCATTGATCATAAAACTGTCCCCATAAAATTTACGAGCTACACATAATAACTGCTTTTTGAGTGTGTAACTCTAGCTCTCTATAAACATAGACAAAGACATTTGCCATAGGCATTGCTAAAGCTATGGCTATAGCTATAGCTATATATATTTATTTAGCTATTTATCTCTATCTCTATATCTATATCTATCTCTAACTTTATCTCTATCTTTGTCTATTCATTTGATTTCCCAAAGCCTTTGCAAGGTCATTCATCGTATAACGCAATCATTGCATGATCTTCTCAATATTTAATCTTCAATGTTTCAATAATCAATAATAATCAAAGTTATCATAAATCTCTCACGATCTTACCAGCTCTATATATATCATTATCTAAACTTCAACTCTCAACTATGCATCATCATCATCATTTTGTTTATTTTCTTTCATTTCTTTCCTTTCCTTTTACGTTAAAGAATTTTTTAATATTATTATATTTTTTTTTTAATGCTAAATTTAGAAATTATTCAATGTGATTCAAAAAAGCAAAAAAAAAAATACGGAATGAAAGAAAAATAGACAAAAAAAAAAAAAGAGGCAAGCAAAAGAATGCCCAAAGAGAGTAGACAGAAAACAACACAGAAGCTTTGCTTGTTATTTGTTTGTTTGTCTGCGCTATATCATACACTGTGCGAAATTAGTTGTGATAAAACAAATTAAAAGTTTTAGAAAATTCATTTATAAATTCAAAATAAAACTTTAAAATATATTTAAAAAATAAATTTAAAAAAATATCAAAAAATTATTACAACAAAAAAATAATAATGAAAAATATATTTAAGAAATATATTAAAAATATGTTTAAAACAAAAATCAAAAATATATTTAAAAAATATATCGAAAATATATTTAAAAAATATATCGAAAATATATTTAAAAAATATATCGACAATATATTTAAAAAACATATTGAAAATATATTTAAAAAATATATCAAAAATATATTTTAAAAAATATATCAAAAATATATTTTAAAAAATATATCAAAAATATATTTTAAAAAATATATCAAAAATATATTTTAAAAAATATATCAAAAATATATTAAAGACTATATCAAAACTAAATTAAAAAATATTTTTAAAAAATATATTTAAATATATTTAAAATATATTTAAAAAATATATTTAAATAATATATTTAAAATATATTTTAAAAATATCGAAAATATATTTAAAAAAAAAATAAACCTAAAAATATTTTGAAAAATTTTTTATTTATAAATTTTATAATATTTTATAAATTTTTATAAATATTCATAAAAATAAAAATATTTTGAAAATTTTTCCAGGTTTTAGCTAATTTATTGCAGTGTTTTATATGAACAAACAAACAGCTTTATATGAATATATATGTATATATTTTTTAAATAATTTCTAACGCATTAGCATAAAACGAATAATAACAACAGCAAAAGCAACAACGACAACAACAGCTACAACATAGCACAATTATTCAGCTATAATATATATATATATATATATATATATATAAATTCCAGTTCACAATTTTCAACTTCATTCAGAAATATATATATATATACATATATATATATATAAAATAAATGCCTGAAAGCTACAACAACCTGAGCCAACGGATGCTCGATACCAAAAAACTAGTTTGCCCACTTTTTTTTTTTTTCTTTACTACAACATGTTGTTGTTGCACCTATTGCTGCTGCTGCTGCTGCTGCTGCTGTTGCGGCTGTTGTTGTTGTTATTGTCGTGTTGTTTCTCGAGGCAATCGACTCAAGTTTTTTGGAGCTGGCGCGCGCGCCAAGTCAACTTTTTATATTAGACTTGTAACAATTTTTTTTTCCCATTTTTTTTTTTGTTCAATAAAAAAAAAAATCCAAAACAAATCCAACAAGATATTCGTCTAAATGTTAGCTATGTGAATCTATGAATCGATTCATGCATTGGAAAAGCGGACGGAAATGTTGTTGTTGTTATTGCTCTTAATGTAGTTCTTATTATTGTTGTTGTTGTTGTTGCTGCTGGTGAGTTTCCGTTTCAGCCAAGACCTTGTTACAGTTATTGACGGACACGTTCCAATTTGGTTGCTTCTGCTGCTGCTGCTTCTTTTGCTTTGTTGTTGCTGCTGCTGCTACTCTTGCTGCTCTCTGTAAGTGTGCTAATTACGTGCCAAAGGCGCATTGTTTACAACGGCTGGCGACGGCAGCAAAAATAAATAACTATAAATACGCAAACGGGGCGCGTATTGCTGTTGTTGCTGCTGCTACTGCTGCTGCTGCTACTGCCTCTTTCACTACCTCTGCCTTTGCTGTTGTTGTTGATTCATTCATTCATAAAAACCGCGCGCGAGCAATAACAACACAAACAGCAACAGCAATAACAGCAGCAGCAGCAAGTGCGCATGTGTTCATTAAACACAACAACAAGAACAACAACAATAACAACAATCACGATCGTCAGTGCGTGGCGTGGTGGGGTACAACAACTGCAACTTGAGCGTAATTAACAGACGCAGACGACGCGTCCAAAAAAGGCCACAACAGCAACAACAGCAAAACAAAACAAAACAAAAAAAAGCTACGCGCAATTGTTGTTGCTGTTACTGCTGTTGCTGCTGTTGTCGTTGTTGTTGTCATTCATTAAAAATTGCGAAAAGCAACAACAACAGCAACAACTTTTCATTCATAAAAATGCTGAAAACAGCAGCAGCAGCAGCAGTAGCAGCAACAATAGCCAAGACTTGGCCAAGATTGATTTATTTAGCTGAGCGTAAAAGTAGACACAACAGCAACAGTTGCTGCTGCTGCTGCTGCTGCTGTTGCTGCTACTGCTACTATTTCTGCTGGCAGCAACATGTTTACGCTGCAGCCGTGCAACATTTTGCGGTTTGGCCAAAGCAACAATTACAACTGTTGTTGTTGTTGTTGCTGTTGCCGTTGCTGTTGTGGCTGTAGCTGCTGCTGATGTTGCTGTTGTTGCTGTCTTTACTCTTGCTGTTGTTGTTGTTGCTGCTGTTGTTGTTAGTCTTGCTATTGTAACTGCTACTGTTGCTGTTCGTATTGCTGTTGCTGCTGCTGTTGTTATTGGTGCTGCTGCTGCTGCTGCTATTGCTGTTGTTGTTGTTGTTATTGTTGTTGTTGTCTCCCCTTTTTTGAATGAATGAATGAATTGCTTTTTTCCGTTTTGCGGCCAAAGGCAGCTGAGGATGTTGAATGTTGCATGTTGAATGTGGATGTGGATGTTGTAGCTGTGCTGTGCTAAATGTGGTTGTGGAACTGAATGTTGAATGTGATGTTGAATGTTGAATGTTGAGTGTTGAATGTTGAATGTTGAATGTGAATGTGGGGATGTGGTTTGTGGATGTCCGTGTGCGTAGACGTTCATTAATTGTGACGATCAACAAGCTACGCAAAATCCAATGTTGCTGTTGCAGCAACAATAACAATGAACAACAACAACAGCAAAAGCTCAAACGCTGTTTGCCTGCAAAAAAAAAAAAAAAAACTTTGCGAAACCAGTTTCCCAAGCGTTGCTATTCCTTACCTCTTCGCTTGTCTGTCCCTGCCTGCCTGCCTGTCCCTCCCCTTTCTCTTGCCATAGTCCCTTGCCATCAGCACGATACAACTGACCGTTTTTTTTTTCTTTCTTGCTGCTGCTGCTGTTGTTGTTGTTGCGGTTGTTGTTGTTGCTTTTGCGGTTGCTTCCTTTTGGCATTTTTGCACTTTTATGAATGAAATTCATTTTTTTTTCTTTCTTTCTCTTTCTTTATCTCTTATTCTCTCTCTTTCGCACGCTTACTGTGTAGCAGCAACGTTGCTGTTGTTGTTGTCGTTGATATTGCTGCTGCTGCTGCTTGCTGTTGAGGTTGGCATGTTTCCGTTAAGGCGCGCCAAAGTGGCACGGCCAGTTCTCAGCTCTCAATTCTCAATTCTCGATTTCCCAGCTTCAAAAATTTCTTTAACTATGCAAAATATGTGCGACTGTGCTACACAGTGGCAACACTGAATCAGCAACATTACTTCCGCTCGCCACACTCTGCTCGCTGTCTTACTCTTTCACTCGCTATAGCTGTCTCTTTCGCTGTCTAGTTTTTTTTTTAGTGTTTTCTTTGGAATTTCTTAAACGTTGCGCCATACCGAAAAACAACAACAGCAGCAACATCAGCAGCAATAACAGCAACAGCAACAACAACTTGAAAAAATTTTGAAAGCATTTTGAGGCGGATGAGGATTAAGTGTAAGTTACTTGGCGCTGCTGGCCTAAGCAACTTCCGTGTGACTTCCGCAGCAGCAGCAGCAGCAACACCAAGCAGCAGCAGCAGCATCTGTGTGTGAGCGAGAGCTAAAGAATGAGAAGCTTCTGTTTCTCTTTTTTCACTAGTTACAAGAGTAGACAGCAGCCGTCAACTTCCGCTTTGAAAAACAATTTCCAATTTTAATTGAATTTTCGTGTAAACAGCGTGAGGTGACCAAACATCACTTCCGCCTTGACGTAGCTCTCTCCCATCTCTCTCTCTCACTCTTTCTCTCTCTCCTTGCCTATGCCTATCTACAGCTTCTAGCAACTCTTCGTCACTCTCTCTCTCTCTGTCTCTCTGCCCCTGCGCTGGCCACATGTGTGCAACGCTAACGACGCCAGATTGCATAATTCTTCTTTTTTTTTTCTTTTTGTCTTTCACTGCAATGAGAAGCAGCAACAACAGCAGCAGCAACATCAGCAGCAGCAACAGATGAAGGAAATGTATAGAAAAATCATTAACGCACAGACAAAAGCATACAGAGATAACAGTATAGAGCTATAGCTGTATATATATATATATATATATCAGTGGCAGGGGGCACTGTGGCATCAGTGGCAGTGGCAGCAACTACCTGCCAGCATAGTGCACAGACACTTGTGCCAAGCGGCTGCCAACGAGCTGCACTCACATTGCACACTAAAGGCTGCCAATACTGCAGCGCATGTGCAGCCAGCCTTGCGTTGCCGTCGTCGTCTGTCGTTCGTGTGCGTCTTTGTGCGTCAACGCCCTCATGGGAACCAAACAACGATTTTTTTTTTTATTTTTCGGCCTGCCAGCCAAACAACTGTCGAGTTGCTGTCTCTCTCTGTCTCTTTGTCTTCCGGCAATTTATGTCACTGATTGGCAAAGACTTGCAACACATGCTGTGATCCTTTTGTGGCAAAGTCCTTTTGTTAGAATATATATATATATATCTTTATATATATCTTTTTTTTGGCGTGTCAAGCGTTTTGCGTTATTGATAGCACAGCAGCAGGTGCAACAGCTTCCCATCTTTGGGCCTTTTGCTGTTGCTGCATTGCTTGAACTGAGCTAAGCTCAAATTACGCGACAATCAAAGGCTTCCCCCCGAAGCTTAAGATATTCAGCTAATGAGTGGCAGCTGCATTGGCATCTTAGCTATGCAGCAACAACAGCAACAACAGCAGCAACAGCAACAACAACAAAATTCTACAAGTCATTGTCATCTTGAGGCAAAGCGCTTCCGGTGTGCCTCATCTTTTTAGCTTGCTGTTGAATGAGGCGCAGAATTCCAGAAATGCCCACAGCAACATGAAGCATGACGAGCAACTACAACTACGACAGCAACAGCAGCAACAACAACAATAGCAGCAACAGCAGCAGCAGCAGCTTCTGCTCTTGGGGTTGTGTGGGGTTAATTTCATTCAATTAAACGAGCGTGCGTAAAACCCTTTGACAGCTCTTAAGAACATATACTGCCTCTCTCTCTCTCTCTCTCTGTCTTTCCCCCTGCCACTGCCACTGCCACTGCCATAGTCTCAGTCATCAATTCAGCTGAAGCAAAAGCTTTTCAATTTCAAAAGTCAAAAGACAAAAAGTTGCACATTGCTTGCCGCATCACGTTGCTGTTGAGCTCAGCTTTCATGCCTGTTTGTTATTGTTGTTGTTGTTACTGCTGCTGCTGCTTGCAGCATTGTCTCTGTCAGCTTCAGCTTCCGCTATTATGGTGAAGAACATTTGTGTCCATTTGCGGCTCCCTTTTGCACTTTGACACATGAGGCTAATTGTTTGTGGAGCAAGCGTACACGCGCGTGCTGCTCAGCCAGCAAATTATAAAGTGTCGCAGCAGTAGCAGCAACAACAGCAGCAGCAGCAACCACTCCCAAAATGCCTCATGCTGCTGCCTCATACAGACTGCTTAACCTACGTTTGCCCCTTCACTGCCCTTTCAACTTGTATTGCCGCGTTAAACCGGAAATCCGGTGTGTAGCTGTAGATGTTGCTCTTGTTGTTGTTGTTGCTGCTGAGTTTGTTTTCTTTTTTGCCGCAACTTTTACTGCCTTCAACTTCACTTGGCATCAACTTTCTTGCTTCTCGATTCTTCTACACATTCTTCTCTTTCTCTCTCTCTCTCTCCATCCATCTCTTTCTCTCAACTCAATTGTTATTTATCTCTGTTAGATTTCGGGTCAGCGCGATGAGCACACGACATTGGAATGTCTTGGCCCTAATACTAGGAGCAACTGAATTTCAAAATAGAATTTGCCTATCAAACCTAACGGTTTACTGTCTTTCTCCGCACTCGCTCCCTCTCTCTATCTCTTTCTCTCTCTTTTTCTCAAGTGCTATTTCCAGAGCACAGTGTGAACTTCAGCGCTCCCGTTGCTCTATTGAGTATTATGTATTTTTTTTTTGGGGGGGAAGGTAAGCTGAGGGGAGCAGCAGCAGCAGCAGCAAAGTAGAGGAGCTGCCCCTTAAAGCGGCTGCTCAAATTTCAAAGAATTTCCCACGCTGCTTTACAAGGGGCAACGGCAACGGCAACGGCAGCGCTCCTTACATCATAAGTATATCCTGCCAGCACGACAAAGGTTTCCCTCAAGTGCCCTCAGCTACGTGCTCGAATCCTTAGGAATCTTAATAATCCAAGCAGTGCTCAGCTGGGCAGCGCAGAGCAGTGAAGAGCAGAAGGCGCGATATGTAGTACCAGCAAATAACAAAAAAGGGAATGAAAAACGAACGAAATAAAAAAACACAACTGTCAACAAAGGGTTAAGCGCAAACAACAGCAAAGAAAAAAGCAGGAACTGCTTGACTGACTGCAGCTGGTTCTAGTATCCTTTAAAGGGGGGAAAAATAGAGGACTTCAGGCAGGTGCCGTTTGAAATTCGGCACAGAGCCAAAAAAAAAAAAAAAAAAAAAAACCAGAACTAGGTCAAAAACGCGTGGGAAACGCGCGATGCGGAAGTAAAAAAATGTTTTGGTTGAAACGGAAGTAAATAAAACTAATAAAGAGCGAAGTGAAGAACAAGGAAACCAAGGACTAACTACTACTTCCGGGTGAAGATACCGTAAGAGAGAGAGAGAGAGAAGTGAATGAAAGAGACAGAGAGTAAAGAAAAGAGAGAGAGAGAGAGCGCTTAAGAGGTAAAAGGTCAGGAAAGGCACAACCTGTTTTGGCTTTGGTTTTTACTTCCTGTTCAGTCCAAAGCCATGTGCTAATCCCTTTTCCAGCTATACACACGTGTGTCTAAGTGTCTGAGAGCGTGTATATGTATAGGTATATGTGTGTATGTGTATGTGTGTGTGTTGCACTTAGTTATTTATTTACATCCGTCCGAGCGTCTGCACTAAATCACTTCCGGACTTCCGGCTCGTCACAGACTTGCTAAGTAGTTAGAAGTAGAGGCAAGGACTGAGTAAGTGAGATAGAGCATAAGGGAAAGAGAGAGAGAGAGATAGAGTGAGAAAGTGAGAGAGAGAGAGAGAGAGAGAGAGTGAAAGAGAGACTATGAGAGAGAGCGAATGAGCAATAGCGGCTATTAGTAAGGACGTTGCAGGTAGACGAGCCCTGCGGCAGGTGCAACTTACTTGACAAAGTCGTGGCTAGAGGAGCGAAGAGTAGAGAAGAGCAGGAAAGAGGAAAGGGAGACGCCTGGAAACGGCCTATTGATTTCATTATACAAATAATTTGAATACAAATCATTGAGTGAAAAATAGAAGAGAAGAAAAAAACCAAAACAGGGAAAGGGAGAGAGAGCGAGAGATAGAGAGGGAGACAAGAGATGGGGGAGAGTAGCGCAAAAGTAAAATAAACCAACATAAGAGAGAATAAAAAAAAAATCAAATTGAAATTGAAACCCAACAAAAGAAACAGCAACAACAACAACAACAATAACTGCGGCAACAGCAACAACAGCAACAACAGCGACAACAAGCATAAAGCAGTATCCCAAAAAAAATAAAGAAAGAACCAAAAAAAAAAAAGCGAAGAAATGTCAAAAGGTACGAGTTGAAAAACAGTTCCACTTAAAAAATTGATTGCTTTCGATAATTTCATTGGAAACCTGTTGTTGTTGTGCATGTTGCTGTTGTTGTCGATGTTGTTGTTGTTGCTCTTGTTATAGTTGTTGTTGTCACCAGAGTGCCATATAATAAAATCAAATGAGAAAGGACAATGACAAGCGTGCAGCAACAGCAAACATTGACGACAACAGCAACATCGATGGCAACAGCAACAGCAGCAGCAAGCAGCAGCAGCAACAACACATAATAAAAACGAAGCGAATCGTGTGGAAATGAAATGGCATAGAATTCGCTGCTTGCTAGTTGAATTTTATGTTTATAGTTTGTTGTCGACACACGCTGCATATACCTCTCCCCCCCCTTGCCGCACATGCCACTGACACTGATGACCCTTTGGCAAGGCACTGAATGAACAACAGAACAATAACATAAGCTTTTATTGAGCAAAAGGCAGCAAGCAAAAGGATTAAGTAAACAAGCTGTAAAGGACAGTAGCAACAGACAACAGCAACAGCAGCAACAGCAACAGATTGAAGACTGACAACAACTTTAGGAATTCAATTAATAGAAAAAGAAAATCGTTGCTTTAGTTAATGCAAGAAACCCAAATAAACACTCGATTATATAGAGTTATATGCATATATAAATAGTGAAAGAGAGAGAGAGAGCGAGAAAGAGAGCGAGAGAGAGTCAATTGCAAACAAGTTAATCAAGTTAAACATTTTTGCTATTTGATTTCATTTTGGGGAAATACTTTTGCCTTGTGCCACTTGAAAAAAAAAAAAAAAAAAAACAAAATAATGCAAATTATTTGTATAACTCGAACGTGCCCCACTTGTCTATGCAAATGTGGCACATACACTACTTCTTTTTATTTCAAGCATTAACACACACAATTTAACTTTCTCTCTCTTCTTTACATTTACAGGACTCGGAAGATGATTTGCCTGTTTGTGCGCCCAATGCAGTCTGCTCAAAAATCGATCTATATGAAACACCATGGATTGAACGACAATGTCGTTGTCCAGAATCAAATCGTATGCCAAATAATGTTATACTACATCATCATGAACATGCTGCACATGCATCGACAGCCGATAGTCAAAAATATCGCAATTATTATGAAAAAGAAAAATTATTACAACATAAACGTTTATTGCTTGGTGAATTTCAAGATAAAAAATTTGAAAGTTTACATTTAAAGAAATTAATGCAAAAATTGGGCGCTGTCTATGAAGATGATTTGCAATTACAATCAGCTGATTATTTAGAACGTTCACCAGATTATAATGAAGCATTGCCACCATCATATGAAGAATTAGCTGATAATGAATTGCCACATGCAGCGCCACGTGGTTCAGCGCATATGCGACATTCGGGACATCGCGGCTTAAAGGAAACAGCAAGTTTCATTGGTGGTTGTCCGAGCAGTTTGGGTATAGAAGATGGACATACTATAGCGGACAAGACGCGACACTATAAGCTATGTCAACCAGTGCACAAGTTGCCAGTCTGCAAGTAAGTTACAAAATGTTAGAGAGAAAGAGAGCGCGATATTTACTCCTCTTTTTTTATATAAATTTTTCAGACACTTCCGTGATTATACTTGGACTTTAACAACTGCAGCGGAACTTAATGTTACCGAGCAAATTGTACACTGTCGTTGCCCAAAGAATTCAGTAACATATTTAACGAAACGTGAACCAGTTGCCAATGATAGTTCCGCTTATCGTTATCTTTTTGCCTGCTCACCACTAACAGTAAGTACTGCAACTTTATTTCATTTTTTGCCATTTATTAATTTTTGTTATTTTTCTCTTTATTTTGTAGCGTCTACGCTGCCAGCGTAAACAACCATGCAAACTGTTTACAGTGAGAAAACGACAAGAGTTTCTTGACGAGGTCAATATTAATTCATTATGTCAATGCCCCAAGGGACATCGTTGTCCCAGTCATCATACACAGTCAAGTGTTATAGCTGGTGAAAGTTTTCTAGAGGATAATATACAAACATATTCTGGATATTGTATGGCCAATGATTGAGTTTATATAAAATACTATTATATTATTATAGTTATATATATATTTGGCTATATACATATATAAACACAGTTACGACATACCATATATATATAAATATATATATTATATATAGAGTACACTATGCATATAAGTCGACTGAGCCAATTGAGTCTCGCCAAGTTAAATAATTAAACTGAAACTGAAACCGAAACTGAAACTGAAAAACTAAAACTACAATAACAGCAGCAATAGCAACAGCAAGAACAACAACTATTACTACTAGCGTATGTATGCGTGCGTGTATGTATGTGTGTGTGAATGTGTGTCTGTATCTGTATCTGTGTGTACGTTTTATGTTGAGCTGCAGCAAAAAAAAAAAAAAGGTTTTTTGTTTGTTTTTTTTCTTTAGTTGCTACCAAAATTTGGTCATATATTATAATTATCTATACACTAAATAATATATATATATACACACACATATCTATATATATATTTATACATACATATACTTATACATATATATATATATATATATATATATATTTAAATATATATTATAAATATTTAATTAGTTCTAAGTTACAGTTTGTTATACAAATCATTTGTAATGAATATTTAAATATTTATAAACAAAAACAAAAAGAAAACGTTCTTAAATCTGTAACATAGCATACTATATCTAATATTCCCCCAATGCTCCCCCCTCTACACTCTATCCACTCACTCTTTTCTCACTTAATTGTACATATTTTAAGCAATTGCTTTTAGACTCGTTTTTATATAAAAAAAAAAAAAAACTTGAAATGAAAACTTTATATCCAATGCGTGCCAAATTCAAATGCAGCTATTCAACACATAATGAGAAATAAAAAAAAATATAAAAAATATTGTTGTACAGTTAGAAACTGTGCACAGGCAGCACAAAATCAAAAACGAAACGAACGAAAAAAAAAATATTTATAAATATTTGCTTTAATATTTTTATGAAAATGTATAATTAATATTAATTATAATCGCAACAAAAAAAAAAAATTGTAAGATTCTTCCAATTATAGAGTTTCTCTTTTTATTCCTTAAAAAAAAAAAAAACATTGAAATTAAATTCCCTAGAAAAAAAAAACAAAGCCACATTCTGCAAGTATTTGTCGCTATTTAAGTATTAGGCATGATATCTCTTGTATTTTTCTATATTAAATATATATATAATTTTGTATAAAGGCCAAAATGAGCAAATATAAACTTTAAATTATGTATGTATATTAAAACAAATATTTTAACTATATTTAAAAAAAAAAAAATTCATTTTTTATTTCTTGGGAATTTTATTTAATATGCTCATAAAAGTAGGCAACACTTTATACTTGTTGCACTTTAGAATACAGGGGAAAACGCGCTCAACATAAATTTTCATATAATATACAGTAAAATTGTATTCAACATTTTTTAAATAGAAATTCATATAAAAAAAATCATTTCTTCTTTTATTAACAAATGCCTAAAATATCATATGAAAACTAATATGCAAGCCATACGCATTCATCAGCTCAACACAGTTGCATATTAAATGCACAGCCTAAAAGCATGCTACATAATTTGTATACCAAAAACAATAGCTACTTTGTCTAGCGGCGGTAGCGAACTTTGCTAAGCGAATACAACAACCTATAACACTGGCATTTATTGCAAATAAAAGTTTTCAAATGAAAAAAAAGCGAACATCAACAAAATAAAGAAACAAAAAAATAAAATAAAATAAATGTAGACCACACTTCTTCTGAACGCAATTCATTCGTGGAGCATCATTGTTTGCTGGTTATTCAAGCAAAAACATGAACTCGCCAACTTCCTGAGCGCGGCAGTGTGATAGCAGAGGCAATAGCAGCAGCAGCAAAAGCAAAAAAAAAAAATACAATTAAAAACTATAGAAAAAAACGTTAAAAGTTTAAATAGTTGAATAATGCAAATTATTATTGAAAAGCAAAGGGTGACGAAGGTAGCCGTAGCCATAGTCATAGTCATAGTAGACAACAGCGGACATAACACTGACGTGAAAGGCAGTCGGCAGCTTCAGCACAGCACAAAATAATTAAATAAATGGCACAGCAAATAGACTATAACTGCCAAAGGGGGCGAGAAATTGCGAGATTGTGCAGTGGATTGGGCCGAAAAGGGGGCGATGCCATGCCACAAATTCAATTACGCGCGATGATGGCAACAAAAGAAAGACAAAAAAATAAAAAATATATATAAATATAAAAAAAAACAAAATAAAAAACATAAAAAGAGCGCAGACAACAAAAAAAAATTATCAAGAAACAAGCATATAAAAAAAGTTTCAAGTGTAAAAAACGAGGTGTAAAAACAGCGTGGCGAAAAAAAAAGAAGTAAATCGTAAAAGTCAAACACCAAGCAACTACAACAAAAACAACAACAACAACAAGAGCAAGTCACAAGAGGAGCAGTTTTTTTTTTTCTTTGTTTTTACGACTTGAACCGGAAGCTGAACGCGTTAAAAACTCGACTATAACAACAACGATAACAGCAACAATAACAACAACAAGAGCAGTCGCCCAGAAAAACTGTTAACTGATATAGCCAAAGACTTGACTGAAGAGATTTGAAGATTTGTGGCTTATGTCCAAAATAGACTTGGCAAAGACTACTCACAGTCTCTCTAACTCTCAGTCTACACTGCAATTACACAGCTGGTTCGCACGCATATAAAGAAGAAGTAGGAGGGAGAAAAAACAACGACAAGCTCTAAAAATGCATAAACTGAAATTATTAATAATAATAAAATCATATACAATTTAATGACGCCTTAAAGTGCGTCTAATTGTTTGAGACTATGGCAGCAAGAGAAAAAAAAAGGAGCAAAGTACCGTAATAAAAATGAGATTCGTCTTTTTTAGCAACACCTTCAAGTGACTTCTTTTAGCTTCTACTGCTGCTACTTCGTACTTCATTCAACGTTCTCAAAGTGTAAGACAGAATGAGCACAAAGACAGTGAGACATAAGACATTTATAGCATTGCGATGGAGTTTGAGACAATCTCTTAGCAGTCTCTCTGTCTCACTGTCACTGCCTGTCTGTCTGTCTATCTGTCTGGTTGTCTGTCTCTTAGTATCTCCACAGGCAAGCAAGCAGCTGGGGGCCACAGGCAAAACTCTTCACCTTGTGCACATGAGGCGTTAATTAGAGTTTAAGCCGCAACGGGTAACCGTTTTTTTTTATTAGTTGGAAATGAAATTTCGCGCAAAAAAAAAAACCAAATTGCAGCACTAACAAGCAGCAGCAACAAAAAAAAAAAGTATAATTTATTTTTAACGCTGAGTAAATTAGGTTAAATCACAGTCACAAAAAATATCAAAATTCTCTGCTGATAATTTTTTTTTGGTCATTTAAAGGTTCTACAATTATTATGTATTTCATCTGTTAAAAGATTTCAGTCAAAGCTTAACTATTTTCTAATGCTGTCAATGTTCTTCATATTCCCATGGCTATATATTTAAATTTATTAATTTTAGCTAATCTTTTCAGCTTGTATATAATTTCTCACCCGCTGCAGAAAAAAAAAACTGTCAGTTATCTGCTGTTGAGGTCAATCTGTCAATATGTTTCATTATCGCTTGGCGAAAGTTTTCAATATCTAGCTTCTGCTGCTGTTGCTGTTGCACATTTTGATGGCTAATTATTTACCTCAGCTGCGTTGCTGCTGCTGTTGCCGATGTTAAGGTGTCTGCGTTCACATATATTTATGACTCGCAATGACTTTGCCTAACTCTTTGACTTCCATGGCATTGGCCATGGCTACTGTATGTTGTTACACCTTCAGCATCAACAGCTCGAACTTCAGTTTCAACTTTAACTTCAAGCAAACATTATATTGATTGATTAGCTATAGCGATGGTCTTGGCCGCTGGCTGAGATTTGCATGCAAAGGTATCAGGTGATTTTCTATTTTGATATAACGCTGACAATAGATCTAAACAACTAGCAATAACGCAGTCAGTCAGTCCCTCACTCAGTCAATTTGTCAAGTCTTTTGATGGGGTCATTAGAAAATACAACGCATAACTTTCTTTCACATCATTAAAATACCAAAAATATAAGAAACAAAAACAAATTAGACAAACAACATGACAAAAGGCCAAAGCTAATAGCTAATAGTATCCGCTATAAGTATAGAATCAAGCGACCCCATCTCATTTATATAAATAGAAGAGTCTTAAGCTAAGTTTTAGCTATTCAAGATTATTGTATATAACTCTTTGCTGGCAGCTAGCAGATGGCAGCTAGTAGCTGTTGCATGTTGCTGCTCATCATTTGGTTCTATGGAAATTTCTTCATTTTGTTATTATTATTTTTTTTTTTTGGCCACTTTTACTAGCACTAATTAGCCACGATTTTGAGGCGCTGACATGCTGACATGCAAGGGAAATCCCAATTTCAACCGAACATCGGACAACTGCAAAATTAGGGTGCCCCACAGGTTGAGGCGCTTATGAATTTAATTGTTCAACATTACGTTTGCTTGCTTGCTTGCTTGCGACCTTATCAATTTTTTTCTTTTTCTTTCCCGGCTCTTATTTTTTTCTTCTCAAATATAATTATTCTTAATATATACGATTTTTTTTCTCTGTCTCTCTTTCGCTTACTTCTTAAGTTTCTCAAGCTTGTGTTATTTTCTTTGGCGTGTCTTCCTCATGTCTGTCGACGACTGTCGTCGGTCGTCTGTCGTTTGTCGACACAGGAAGCTGAGAAAAACTGATTTCACCTGTTGCTTTTTGTTGTTGTTGTTGTATATTTTTTTTCGCCTTAGAAAGTGAAATTTTTATTTTTTAACGGCACATTGTAATTTACCTGCACCCCGGCAAAAGTTTAAGATGAGTTTGCTCAGTGATCATTGATCAGCATTCAGCATTTAACTCACAGCACTCAGCATTCACAGTTGATAAGCCATTAATCAAAGCCATTAGAGGCTCAGCAGCAGTTTCTTATTGATTTGAATTGATAAATTGTTGTCTAAGCAAATACATCGATAAATATCGATATATATATATATATATATATATATATGTTTATATGAACAGCTGTTAAATTGCAGCATTATAAACGCTTTTTTAATGCTTTCAACTGGAGCAAGGGCGAGTGAAAGTGAATAAAATTTCTTGAGCCTGATGCCAAATTATAAAAAAAATTTTATTGATAGTTATTATGATATATGATGATATCTTAAAATATTGCAAAAAGAGAAAAAAAAAATTAATGGATTTTACTTCTCCTTTTATTTTTTTTATTTATTTCTTCATGCAGTGCGATAACGAATCACTGTTGATTATCCATCACAATAAAGCAATAATAATTATAATAACATAAAAGAAGACAGCTCAAAAAAAAATAATATTTCACTTTATAATATAGCAAAAGCTATGCTTAGCGTAGAGTTATATATGATATCATAAGTTATATTTATACATATGAAATTTCAAGCAGCGACAAATATTGATGTAAATATAAATTATTTGGAAAGTAAAAGGCATGATAATGCGAGAGTTTTATGATTTATATCAATATATACCCTATAACATTTTTCATTTAATTACAGAGTATTTTTTATAATAGTGCGCGTAAAAGTGCAATGCAAAGTCATCAGACGAACGCGCATTCATATAGTGCACAAAGAAAGCGACAGACTTACAAATCATGCATAACAAAAAAAAAAAATAAATTAAGAAAAAAAAAATTTATATATATAAAGCCATTGAAATATACATTCACATACGTCTCTACATTCATATGCGTCTCATCTTTAGATCAAGTTATATTCCACTCCCCCCACCACCCCTTGCCACTACTGCTGCTCGACACTTCTTTCTATAAGGCAGCTGCTGTTGCTGCTTCTGCTGCTTGCACATGCAGTTGAAATTGAAAGTAAAGATCGCGTCTTTGGCCTCCTCTTCAAAACTAGATGCAGTCGATTATTTTCTAATTACAAAAGCAAAAGCACAAAAATCTCTACCTCTCTCTTCTCTGACTGCTGCTGCTGCTGCTCAATCTGTCAGCAAAATGTACAAGCTCAAGTGAAGAAATTTTCCCCAATTTCAATTCCAATTCGAATTTCAATGAAAACGAGACACGATAGATGTTGAGAGAGTTGTTGTAGTTGTAGCAGACGTGCCGAAGGTGTTAAGTATGCAAATGACAGGGCAAACAACATGTAGATAGATGTATGCATACAGATAGATAGATAGATGCTTCATACAATGATAATAACAACAATAATAATAATAATAATAATAATAATGACAACAACAACAGTTATGTTGTAATATTAACAGACACAAACAATATGAATTACTATATACTTATAGGCAATACTTGATATATGTATGCTGCATACTATGCTGCATGTAGGCGTATAGATAGATAGCAAATGTTCGCTTCACTTCATTTCGTCTTCTCATCTTCTGGCCTTCTCTCACAAAATATAGCCGCTAAACAAAAGCCAATAGGAAAGCAAGCGGTAAAAGTGCGCAATCGAGCGCGCGCGCGCCATGCGATTTGACCTCAAAGAAAACTGAAGTCGTATCCAAAATCCAAATCCAAAAGCCAAGACAAACCAAAGGCAAAAGGCGAAGATTCGCATCTTTTTTTTTTTTTGGTAACTTTTACATGTGCGCCGCATGTACTTTCTCTACTTAGAGTTTAGTTAGTAAGTAAACGCGGTTTTTCTTCTTTTCTATGTTGTCTCTCAATGTTTTTTTTTTTTTTTTTTTATACCCTTGAAGAGTATGTATTGTAAATTTAATGTGAAATGTGCAAATGAATTTTTGTGCAATGCTATAAACTGTAGATATGTATAAAGCTTTGATTAGTAGCCAAAATATATATGTGATATTATTGGCCAAGTCCTAATGACTTGTTGCAAAACATTCCAAAACATTAATGATCACCAACTCATGAGAACTTTCAAGTTATAAAGCTGCAACTACTATGCTGCTGTCAGACTTACAACTAGTTCTTTTATATAGCTTTACGCTTTTTATGCAAATATTCTTTATGACTTTTCTGCTTGTTTTCTATCAGCGAAAAGAAAAGAAAAAAAAATCTTGTTTGAGCAAGTGTATTGCAACTTCTATGCTGCTCAAAGCTTATTGTTCTAACTTGTTTTGTTATTCTTTTAGCCGCGCCCAAATACAGCCAGAACTGTCAGCTAGCTAGAGTGAGCGAGAGAGCAAGACTATAATGATACATGAAGAAAGCAGAAGCGTATGGCAATATTAATGAGCTATGGGAGGAAAAAGGAAGAAGATGTTGAAGGGGCAGAGCTAGAGCTAGAAATAGAGCTAGAAATATAGTTAGAAATAGAGCTAGAAATAGAGCTAGAAGTAGAGCTAGAGCTGGAAATAGAGCTAGAGCTAGAGCTAGAGTTCGAAATAGAGCTAGAAATAGAGCTAGAGCTAGAGTTCGAAATAGAGCTAGAAATAGAGCTAGAGCTAGAGCTAGAGCTAGAGCTAGAGCTAGAGCTAGAGCTAGAGCTAGAGCTAGAGCTAGAGCTAGAGCTAGAGCTAGAGCTAGAGCTAGAGCTAGAAATAGATCTAGAGCTAGAGCTAGAGCTAGAGCTGCAAATAAAGCTAGAGCTAGAGCTGGAAATAGAGCAAGAGCTAGAGCTACAGCTAGAGTTAGAAATAGAGCTAGAGCTAGAGCTAGAGCTAGAAATAGAGCTAGAGCTAGAGCTAGAAATAGAGCTAGAACTAGAAATAGAGCTAGAGCTAAAGCTAGAGCTAGAGCTAGAGCTAGAAATAGAGCTAGAAATAGATCTAGAGCTGGAAATAGAGCTAGAGCTAGAGCTAGTGCAAGAGCTAGAGCTAGAAATAGATCTAGAGCTAGAGCTAGAGCTAGAGCTAGAGCTAGAGCTAGAGCTAGAGCTAGAGCTAGAGCTAGAGCTAGAGCTAGAGCTAGAGCTAGAGCTAGAGCTAGAGCTAGAGCTAGAGCTAGAGCTAGAGCTAGAGCTAGAGCTAGAGCTAGAGCTAGAGCTAGAGCTAGAGCTAGAGCTAGAGCTAGAGCTAGAGCTAGAGCTAGAGCTAGAGCTAGAGCTAGAGCTAGAGCTAGAGCTAGAGCTAGAGCTAGAGCTAGAGCTAGAGCTAGAGCTAGAGCTAGAGCTAGAGCTAGAGCTAGAGCTAGAGCTAGAGCTAGAGCTAGAGCTAGAGCTAGAGCTAGAGCTAGAGCTAGAGCTAGAGCTAGAGCTAGAGCTAGAGCTAGAGCTAGAGCTAGAGCTAGAGCTAGAGCTAGAGCTAGAGCTAGAGCTAGAGCTAGAGCTAGAGCTAGAGCTAGAGCTAGAGCTAGAAATAGAGCTAGAGCTAGAGCTAGAAATAGAGCTAGAGCTAGAGCTAGAGCTAGAGCTAGAGCTATAGATCCAGAGCAACAGCAAGATCAAGGCAAATCTTTGATGTTGTAATTAAGTCTCATTAGAGACGCAGCGGCAGCAGCAGCAACAGTCGCTGTCGCAGCCGCAGCCCCAACAGTTAGTAGATCTAAGTCTCAAATCTCTAAGTCCAGTAACTGAATTTAGATTTCACTTTCGCTACAACAACAACAACAACAACAAAAGTAACAAAAGTAACAACGAAAACGACAACAATATCAACAAACTATTTAAGTGTGTGCTATATTTAAGTATTTACTTGCACAACAACAACAACAACAACAACAACAGCAACAACAACGAAAACTAACGCCAAACAAAGCAAAACTAAAAGCCAAAATAAACTTAAAATCTCGCACGAATTTTTTCCACTATTTTTTTTTTGTCGTTGTTGTTGTTGTTTTTTTTTTTCTTGCGAATTTCGTTGCTTCTAAAGGCGCATTGATTGTTATTGTTGTTGTTGTTGGTTTTTTTTTTTTGAGCAGGGTTTGGCTAGACAAACGATCATGGGAATTGAAATGAGTTGAATGGAGGGAAGCGCCAGAGGGTTGTCATTGCCGAAAACATTTTGTGTGTCCATTTCTGCCAATTTCA
The DNA here is from genome assembly GCA_037044475.1 of Zaprionus obscuricornis. Lineage (NCBI taxonomy): Eukaryota > Metazoa > Arthropoda > Insecta > Diptera > Drosophilidae > Zaprionus > Zaprionus obscuricornis. Next base: position 78,545 of record JBAMBR010004828.1, on the reverse strand, counting down.
AGTAACAGCAAACAGTTGTTGCTGCTGCTGCTGATATTGCTGTGGCTTTGGCTGATCCCCTCAATTTACAAAAGAAAGCCAAAATGAGTTAAGCTGCAGAATCCCGCAGAGTGTTTGCGATTTCATAGTAGCATCAAAAGTGAAGTGACGAGAAAAGCAACGACTTGTAGATACCCGGTAGACAAGTGTTGAACAGCTGAACAACAGGAGTAAAATTTCAAAGTTACATCTATGTTTATCCTGTAAACAGGTTTAAATTTTTACTGTTTCCAAATGCTTTTAACAGACTTATATTTAATTTATGTAGGCGTAGGGGAGAGAGAGGGGCGTGGTCAAAAATCCAAAACAAATTTATGCTGCTAGCAACTAAAACAAGCACTTAGCAGGCGCTAGCTATGATAGTTCCTGAAATCCAGGACTTTCTAGTTAAGTGTTGAGCTCGAGTAAGCAAATTTGATATATTTTAGGATATGGCACGCCTACTACTGCCTCTTGTATCACTCAGTCATTACACCCGCTCATCTCTATAGCTAACGGGTATACACAGAAAAGGCAGTCAGAAATCTTAACTGAATGAACTGAATGGCCCTCGATTTCCGAGGCACTGTTGGGCAGCATTAAAGTTTGCGTGCTCAAGTTGAACGAACACGCTGTGTAATTAATGACAAAAAACAAAAAAAAAACAAAACAAAACAAATAAATAAATAAATAAATAACAAACGCTTCTTCAAATTACAATCCATCCTTTAGCTTACAGAATCTCGAAGCTTCTCAGAGCTCTCGTTCATTTCATACAATACAAAGGTAAAGAGAAATGCGTGAGTTCTGTGACACGTTAGATTTATATGATGAGGATGATGATGATTATGATTATGATAATAATGCTCATGAGTTGGGAAAAATATATATATATATATATTTTGTATGCAAAAGCTAATTAAGCACAAGTATAAAACAGTTAAACAGTTAAATAAATTATATAAATTATAATTAGAACTTTGCTGCGTGTTTCGTGTTCATGTTATCATTGCTCAAAATGCAAAACTCATTGAGACTTTTTTTTATTTTTTTTCTTTCTTTTTTTTTGGCAATATTTGAAGTTGAAGCTCATTGAAAGTTTTTGCAACTTTCGTTGTTAATTAGCTAAATCAACAAAATTGCCATAAAAAAAACAAAAAAATGTTGCTCATATCCTGTCTATGTAGCAATTGTTTAACACGTGCAACAACAACAGCAACAAAAAAAAAAATAAATGAAATTTTTGTGCGTCACCTCGCGAAACTTTCCATTTCGTAAAGTTTAAGCACAACTCAAACTTAACTAAGAAAAGAAAAAATCAAATTAATTTGTGTACAAGCGAAGAAGCAGCAGCAGCAGCATGCAGCAGCAGGCAGCATAAGAAAATGTGACTCTGACAGACTCGAAAAAAAAAAAAAAAAATTTTAGAAATATAATTTAACTGCAGCAGCAGCAGCGCGTAAATGAGAGAAAAATCAAGCGTTGCGGCGGCATTCTCTGTGCAAGTTTCGTTCTGCCATTGCCATTGCCATTACCACTTGCCACTTGCTACTTGCCACTGCCTCTTGCTTCTCTTTCAGTTTATAACAAACTGACAGCAATGTTGATGATGATGCATGCGACGTGGCAGCAGCTCATCAACTTTTGCTGTTGCCAGTTGCAAAAGTTGAAAGAGTTGAGCGCACTGAGAGTTAAGCGCACCAAAAGTTGTTGCCATGACATTATCAGCCATTTTAACGGTCCAATGTTGCCACAAGTAGTGGGTGTTTTTTTTTTTTTTTTTTGCTTTTTTTTTGGCTAACGTGACATGTGTGTCTGTGTGTGTTTGTGTGTTGCATGTGACAGGGGCACAGAGTGAGATTGCAGTGTTGAACGTAGTAGTTAATGAAGCTGTGCCATGCCATCACGCTTGGCAACAATGCAACGCCGCGACACGCTGCAGCAGCAGCAGCAGCAACTCAATGTTTGAATAATTTAATGCAATAACAATTGCAACAAGGCGCAAAAAGCGCAATGCGACGTCTCATAAAAAAAAAACAAAAACAAATTTTAAATACATTTTTAATGAGCCCAATGAAAAATCATTAAAATGAATTGCAGCCAAGTGGCAACAGTTGCCATGTTGCATGCCACACAAACACACACACAAATGCCAGCCAGACTGTCTGTGTGGTCCATACTGTATTGCTGCATTGCCATCTGCCAAGCTGACACTTGCAACATGTGGCATTAATGACTGTTGCACATATATATATATACATATGCAGAGCTTCACATATTAATCTACATTAATTACATTGAACATAAGAACTTTTAACACTTTTGAACTTAACTCTCATTCATTGACTTTCAACAATTTTGCTGAAATCTGTTTTTAAATGCATTTTAAATTGTTTCAACATTTCGTCAAATTTCAAGGCATTGAAAATTGAATTCGTGAAATCTGATGAAATCTCGTGAATTGTTGAAGCCATTTGTATATTAAAATGACAAACAGAGCGCATAAAAAAAAATATGAATGTAAAGAATGAAAGAAATAAGTATGAAAAGTTAACTTTAACATGCCGAAGATTTCATACGCTTGCAGACTTACAATTTATTTATACAAAAATTCGATTGTTACTATGGCAGCTATATGCTATAGTAGTGCGATTCGTACCAAAATTGGCTGACATGTCTAGGTCATCCGAAAACTGAAATCCTGCAAGTTTCATTCATATAACTAAACAAACAAAAAAGTTTCTCATATAAAAACTTAATTCAGGACCGATCATTCCTATGACAGCTATATGATATATTTTTCCAATTAGCACGAAATTAAGCAGACGCGTATAGATCCTCACTTAACTTAAATTTTGTAAGTTTCAGTCGAATAGCTTAACAAATAAAAAGGTTCCTGATATAAAAACTCAATTCAGGACCGCTCATTCCTATGGCAGCTATATTGTAAAGTGATCCGATTTTCACCAAATTTGACTGGCATGTATAAGTCTGCACTTAACTCGAATCCTGGAAATTTCAATCACAGAACTTAACATACACAAGAGTTGTTCATACAAAGACTCAATTTAGGACCGACTATTTCTATGGCAACTATATGCTAGAGTGGTCTGATATCTCCCAAATTTGACTGGCATGTATAAGTCTGCACTTAACTCGAATCCTGGAAATTTCAATCACAGAACTTAACATACACAAAAGTTGTTCATACAAAGACTTAATTTAGGACCGTTTATTCCTATGGAAGCTATATGCTAAAGTGATCCGATTTGCACCAAATTTGACTGGCATGTATAAGTCTGCACTTAACTCGAATCCTGGAAATTTCAATTACAGAACTTAACATACACAAAAGTTGTTCATACAAAGACTCAATTTAGGACCGACTATTCCTATGGCAGCTATATGATAAAGTGGTCCCATGCATCTCGCTTAAACTTATATACAGTTTTGTGCATTTACGATTAAAATGAAGAGACTAGATCAACCTAAAGATAACCTTTTTATACGGATCATGAATATATATATTTTATAGGAACTCTCAGGACAACTTCTATGCGTTACAAAAAGCTGAACAAAATTAATATACTCTTTGCAAGTGTATAAAATGCCAGAAGAAGTCAATGCGTCGCAAGCGAAATGCGAAAGTAAAAGTAAACCCTGCAGGACGCGCAAATACGCTAGAGTTATATAGAGTTTTATATAACGAAAGAAATTTTAACTGTCAATTAAATTATTTAATTATCATAGTAATTAAATAATGATAATAAATTAATTTAATAATAATTAATTTAATAATAATTAATTTAATAATAATTAAACTATACAAAATAATTAACATATCAAAGTGTTAAATATTAGAAAAACTGCAGAAACTGCAAGTTCTAGTAATTGTATCTTCTCTCTTTTGGACTATGTCAAACTCATCAGACACTTGACCACAGCAGGGTATTAAATAGGACGAGCAAATCACCACAGCAACAACATTTGCAGCAATAACATTTACAGCAACAACATTTACAGCAAAAGCAACAGCAAAGGCAGCAGCATCCCACATTTTATGCCAAGTTTTACTCCAACAGCACAAACACACAACAAAGTGGCCACTGAGGATGCTCGAAGGCGTCTGCTCTGAGGGTAATTAAGAGCGTGGGATGACGATGGCGTAAAAACCACTGAGCACACTTGAAAAATATGCGCAGAAAATGCAGAAAAATTGAAGAAAAATGCGAAAGAGAAAAACCAAAAGAAAAAAAAAAAAAAACACACACACACACAGAGAGAGAGAAAAAAGCAAAGAGAAAAATGTAAAAAGAAAAAAAAAAAAAAGTAAAATCATAAAATATGTGAAACATGCCCCCAAAGCTCAACCAAATTCAATGAAACAAACAACGACAACAACAACAACGATGACGACGATGACGCCGACACAGTTATTGCAGCTTAAGTTCAGAGTCAGAAACTCAGAATCAGAATATATAACTTGGCTAGAGTTGGGAGTATTGAGGTCAGAAAAAACACTTTCATCGTCGTTTTCAGCATTTTTTTTTTTTCAAAAAGAATTTTATAAAAATAAAAATTTTTGCGTGTTAGCATAAGAATAAAGTGTCTCACAACATTGAAATCGAGCAAGCGTAATATGAAAAGAAATATAAAGAAGACAAAAAAGACAAGAAGACAGATTGGAAATTGTATTAGTTTAATTAGCATATAAACGAGGCTGAGATCAAGAACTGCGACGGATGCCTATTGTAAACTCAAAAAGGCAAAGACAGACAGCGAGAGTGAGAGAGAGAAATGTAGACTTAGTAAAGCTGCCAGAGATCCCGATGTATTTTGAAGCACAGTTAGAAAAAATGCAAATACTTTCGTCTAAAGAAAGATAAGAACAGACAAAAGGCCTCAGCTCAGTTATTGTTGCTGCGGCTGCGACTACGTCTGCGACTGCTGCCTGTTGTTGTTGATGCTGATGCTGCTATGACGGTGTCGGCTGTAGGTCATAATCATAGCGCTTGACACCTTTTTCCCGTTGCTTCCACTGTCTTTCTCTCTCTCTCTCCCTCTCTCACAGACATTCACTCAATCTCTGTGCATAACTGTGCCTCACCTTGCTGACCCCCTGCTGAAATGGAGCAACGTCTGCAACGATTGACTTGCAGCTTAAGTCATAAGCAGCATAAACAAAAATCTTATAGCGCTATGACTATGACGTCTATGCTAACATAGCAAAAGTTTCTTTGCGCCAACTGTGCGTATGCGCAATATGCAGCAAAATCAAAAGCAACTCAATAAAAATTGCAATCAAAGCAAAAGTCAACAAACTTTATACAGACAGAGAGATGATGAGAGCGAGTGAAAGAGATGGAGAGAGTGAGATGCTGAGATAGTTAAAACAAAAGGCAAAAGAATGCGTGTAAAACTTCTAGCGGTTGCAGCCCCCCAAAAAAAAAATTGTGTACAAAAATTTTTCAAGCATCTTCTGCGCAATGCTGTCTGTCAGTTGCCATGAAAGATTCTTAGTCGACGACTGCTGCGACGTTGACTGCAAGCTGAGGATGAAGGTGATAACTTTCAACGGTTTCACGTTTGAAATTGGCCTAATGCTGCCGACTGCCGCAGACTGACTTGAGCGCGACCCAACGCCTGCAGCTGCAGTCTGTGGGAAATTAATGAATTAAGTGATGCTGGCGGTAAGAAAACAAGAAAACGAAGGCAAAAATAAAACAACAACAGCAACGAAAACACAAAACACAAAAAAAAAAATAAAAATGGAAATAAGTAATGCTCACATTACATTAGCGCGGCAGTCGCTGATGTTGTAGTTGATGCTGCTGTTGCTGTAGTTGCATTTGCCGCCAAGTGGCAGGCAGGCAGGCAGGCAACTTTAACTCATTTCCACGACACTCAAATGAGCAAAATTATTGCGGTTAAGTACGCGAACGTAAAGATTTTTTTTTTTTATTTTCCTTAGCAAAAGAAAAGTTTTGCTTGTTAGAAGCAGACGATGATGGCAACGATGAAAAGCTAAAGGAAGCAATAGAAGAGCAATAAGAAGAAGAAGAAGCAGTAAAAGAAATGGAAGTGGAAATGGAAATGAAAATGGAAGATGAAGACATTGGCAAAAAAAAAAAAAAAAGCAGATTGCGCGTCAAGGGAATTTCGCAAAGAGAATTGCAGCACAGCGCAGCGCAGCGCGTCGTCTGCAAAACGTGAATAAAATTTAAACAACAAAAATACAAAAATAAATAAATGGGACAAGTGAGCGCATTGAGAGAGAGTGAGAGAGAGAGAGAGAGAGAGAGAGAGAGAGAGAGAGAGAGAGAGAGAAAGACAACAATATTTGCATAGCTTGTGGAAATTATAGGTCTACACACACAGAGAGAGACAAAATGATGCTGCTCAATGTCTCGTCTCGTGTTGCCATTGTCATTGATAGGCCACAAAAAGCGTCTAAGAAAGAAAATCAACATGATGAGCAACATATCATCATAATGATCATTATCATGATCATTATTATGCCTTGGCATTGAGCTAACGATCATTTTTGCAGTGCGACCAAATTGGCACATTAGACAAATTGTTGCAGACAGACTGTCGACCAAACATCTCAATAACTGCTATGCAACATGCAAAAATGAGAAAAAAAAAAGAGATGGAAAAAAAAGTGCAAAAAAAAATGCAACATAAACAAACTGAAACTGAAGATCATAAATTGAATATTGCTGCAATTGTTGCCTGCTGTGGCAACTGTTGCTGCTGTTGCAACCGCAAAAGCATAGACATTCATTCATTCAACTCACACTCATCAGCAGCAGCAAGCAAGCAAACATCCATCGATCCATCAGTCAATCTGTGCAGAGCCATCATCAAGAGTCAGAGGTGCGATCAAATGTCAGGGTCTTAACTTCATAGGCCACCACACACATACACACATAAACACACACACACACACACTCTCTTCTTTAAAGCCACAAAGCTCTCCTCGAACCATTTAACAATGCCGCACAATTTAAACCATCATTGACCTATTTTCTTTTCGGGCCTTTTTTTTTTTTCTTCTTCTGTTGCTGCCACTTGGGAATGTTACTGCTGCTGCTGCTGCTTGTTGCTGTTGCTGCTGCTTGTTGCTGTTGCTGCTGCTTAAGCTTGTTCTAAGGCAACAACAACAACAATAAACATTTTGCTTGCCTTTCGGTATTTCATAAAGTGTCGCCATTTAATTGGCTGCTCGAGGAGTCAAGTCTTGCCAAATATGTCTTTGACTTTGCACTTGGACATGACGGTTTTTTTTTTTATTTAATTTTTTTGTGAGCGTGTCAAAAACTGCGTAACAATTTTTATATATTTTTTTTTCGTCATCTTTTTGCTGTATTGTAACTATAAGTTGCTGTTGCTGCCTGCTACTGTTGCTATTGTTGTTGCTGCTGCTCTTAATGTTGTTCTTGTTGTTGTTAGAATTTGTCGTCATGCGCTTTAATTAAATTTTGTTTGTCGTATATTTTACTTTTCTGTATTGTCATGGCTTAGACGCTGTATTTTTCTTTATTGTTGCTGCTGCTGTTGTTGCTGCTGTTGTTGTTTCCTTTGTCGCTTCAAGTCGCTTCACATGTGATGTCACTCAAACATGGCCAAAACCGGCTCGTCTGGACGTTTGAAGTTCATGGCAATACAGCAACATACTGACACACACACAGACACACACACATACACATAGACATTCACACACACACACACACATATAATTACAAATTCATTTGGCACAATTATGCGGCACAGTTGCTGCTGCTGATGCTGTTTGCTCTGATGTTGCTGGCGTGCAGCAAACAGCAACAGCAATCGCAACGACACACATTTAATTGCATTTGGCAAACGAGCGCAACAAGTGCCACGAGAATATCCACACACATGCACAGCTAGCTTCGCCTGCTGCTGTTGCAACTAGCTAAAAATAAATAAAGATAAAGTAAAAAGAAAAAAGAAAAAAAATCTTGAAAAAAAAAAGAAAGAAAGATACAAGACACACGCAGAGACACAGCGACAGACAGCGTGCAAAGAGACAATTGCAACGCATGAAAATTGCTGCCTAGACACTAAATTAAAAGCTTAATGCAAGCAGATATATATACTCACTGCCATGGTCATAGCCCTGCCACAGCCACTGCCACTGCCACTGCCACAGCAGCTATTGCCACACATCTGACACTGTGCGCCTGTGTGTAACAGATTCTCAGCTACCTGGTATGTGAATCTGGCTGAGGATAAGCATGCTGCATGATATTTAGCTGTGGGGATGTGAATCTGAATGTGGATGAGAAGCCTCTGCTATAGACTCATTCATTTGGGTGTCTTCGGAAATGTTTATTCTGCAACACTTGGCACGATTTTAATTTGCTTTTAGTGCTGTAATTCATTTGAGGCAAACTGATAAATGAAAATGAGCACAATTAGTCGTGGGGGGTGTGTGTATGTAACTCTTCTTCTTTTTCTTCTTCATCATCATTCAAGCAACTCTACCTCTGATCTACAGATTGCACATCTGCAACATTAAGATTCAAGAGAGCTTGCAACTGGTTTATAGCTGCCCGCCGCTGATGTTTATCATACTGAAAATCTTATGAAAATTAATCGAGATAAACCGGCTAACTATGCTCCACACTCTACACTCTACGCACTATTCGCACTAACACTAACATATAACTCATAAATAAAAACTCTAGAAATATAAAGACAAATAATGATTACTTCTTCTCAGATATTATTTCTGTATAAATTCTATGATAACTTGTCGTGCAAATATTGCTGGCAATTAGTTACATGCAGAAATCAGTTAAAATATTATATGAATGACATATTTCTAGGAATGAAATTTTTTTTGCTCTTTATATTTATAATGTATTTTATACCCGGTAAATAAATGATCAAGCTAAGGGTATATGCAGCTAGTATAAATATATGTCAAGCACTAAGTGCAACATAGAAAATTTATAATAGAGTTTTGGAAGTTGAATATGAATCTGTCGGACTTTTCTAGGAATGAAATTTTTTTTTGCTCTTTATATTTATAATGTATTTTATACCCGGTAAATAAATGATCAAGCTAAGGGTATATGCAGCTAGTCTAAATATATGTCAAGCACTAAGTGCAACATAGAAAATTTATAATAGAATTTTGGAAGTTCAATATGAATCTGTCGGACTTTTCTAGGAATGAAATTTTTTTTTGCTCTTTATATTTATAATGTATTTTATACCCGGTAAATATATGTGTAATGATCAAGCTAAGGGTATATGCAGCTAGTGTAGATGTATGTCAGATATCAAGTGCAACATAGAAAATTTACAATAGAATTTTGGAATATGAATCTGTCGGACTTTTTAGTAACTAGAAAAGTTTGAACAACCAAAAAATACCCGGTATATTGTAATTGACTACAAAGCATATCAGAATATACTCTGTATGTCGATTTTAAGTTTTCTAGCTGTGTTTAAATATACAAAAAGTTTTTAACGGGTTGCCAGACTTTTAAAATTTTGATGAAATACCCGGTATATTGTAGTTAACAGCTGTACATACCAGAATCCATAGTTGCTTATTGATTTTCATTAATTTCTCGCTTAGTTTATTTCTGATAAATGATGTCTAGCGTTGCCAGACCGTTAAAATTGCAATAAATTTCGATAATTTCTCCTGAGACAGCAGCAGAAATATCCGATAAACTCAAATTGCCTACAGAACATATTAGATTCTATAGTCGCCTATTAATTATTAATTTACTCTAAGTTTTTCATAGCGTTGCCAAATCTTTAAAATCTATTTGTAAATATCTTTCAATAATCTTTCAGTATTCTCAGATATTAGCAGCAATACCCGGCATATACTAGCTTACATAGTTCACATATCGATTATAACATTTCTCTCTCTCTCCCTACCCCTACTCTTACTCTATACAACGTTGCCAGACCGTTACAATTTAATGTCTTTAATATATTCAAACCAATTTTCTAACAAGAAATGTTCTTAACAAGCAACAGAAGAAGAAGAAGATGAAGAAGCAGACATAGAATAAAGAATTAAATGTAACGAAGCTTAAGACACACTCGCATCAAGTTGAGTCGTCAGCCAAAATTGCCAGTTAAATTTTGTATTTTTTTTAGGAGATTCAATTTGCAAAGCTAAGCAATTACTCATCCAACAGACTTGAGAGACTTGAGTTCAGCTGTCCAAATGTCCAACTGTCTGTCTAGATGTTCATCTGTCTCACTCACTGTCTGTCTGTCTGTCTGTCTGTCTGCGCATTATGCAATGAGTTAGGCACATCAAATGGCCACTGGTTGAACCTGATTGTTTCAACACCAACACCACAAGCAACAACAGCAGCGACAGCAACAACAGCAACAACAACTGTGTGCAAAGTGGACTCGAAACTCGAGTCAACGAACCTGTGACAGCTGGGCGCAAAAGCTGTCCATCAAAATGTGCAGCGGTAGGCGACAGAAAGAATGAGAGAGTGAGGGAGAGGGAGAGAAAAGGGAGGAGCAGCAAGCAGCAAACGGTACTAAAAGTATAAACCCAAATGAAACATTAAAAGAACTTCACATGTACAATGGGCCGTTACAAAAAGCAGCCCAAAAAAATAAAATTACAACAGCAACAGCAACTTAAACAGCAACAGCAACAACAGCAACAGCAGCAACTAACAATAAGAGAAGTAATAGCAAATGAGCAGCATAGCATCTAAAATGAAGTCAAAGCACCGCCAGGCAGTAGCGGCATTTGCCACGAGAGTATTTAATAATAGCCGCAAGTGAGATAGCATGAGACAGAGAGAGAAAGAAAGAGAGAGAGGAGGGAGAGGTAAGAGGTAAGCTTAGCTGCATACTTGCAACTTGGGGGCGCCGCTAATGAGCGCCAAGTGTCGCCTAAAGCAAAACTAACTGCATAAAGCGTAGACAAAGGGGATGCAGCAGCAGCAGTAACAGCAGCAACAGTTGCAGTTGCAAGGGTGCTGAGGCTGAGCATGCTCAGACATCATAAACAGCTAATAGACGCATGCAGCGACAACTTGATTAATTGAAACTAAATGCCCCAACGGCTGCAAAATACAAATGAATGCAACAGATGATGTTGCTATGTTCTTGCTGCTGCTGTTCTTGCTGCAGTTGCTATTACTAATGCTGCTGCTGAAGCTGCAGTTGCTGTTGTTGCTGCGTGCCTTGCAACAATTATAGAATGGCAGTTATAGAAATTGGCCCGTGTGCAGGAAACGCAACATTGCCGCATTGCAGTTGCTGTTGCTGTTGCTGTTGCTGTTGCCACATTGCAACATTTTGCAAAGAACATTTGCAACTTGGTCACAATTAAGCAAATGACAAATGACATTAAATTGCATGCAAAGAGGATGCCGATAAACTTTTGTCCGATAGTTCGCACTGCTGATTTAATTGTATAGCAACAGCAAGCAGCAACAGCAAACAGCAACAAGCAGCAACAACAACAACAGCAGCATAGAACAAATGCCGCACAAGGCCACGGTCATTGATCGCCAACAGCAACAGCGGCAGCAACATTCCATGTCTTGCGCTGCCCGTTAGAACTTGCGCAGTTTTAATAAATTTAAATGTGCTCAAAACAACAACAACAACATGAGCAGCAGCAACAGCAACAGCATGAGCAGCAGCAACAACAGCAACAACAGCAGCAACAAATGCAATCATTTAAACGGCAACAACAATTGGTAATTGAAGCAGTCGCAAGTTATGCGCAAAAGCAGCAATTGTTGCTGCTGCTGTTGCTTCTGCAAAACTGTTGCAACTGTTGCAGATGCTTATGTTGCTGATGTTACAGTACTTAGCTTATCACTAAAATTTGTTGCGCTGCTTTTGCATAATGCACGGCAGCAACAACAACAAAGAAAGATCTAACAGCAGCAACAGCAGGCAATAGACAGACAGTAACAGCAGACAGACAGCAGCAGCAGGCAACAGCTGTTAGATCTAAGCTAGTCTAACTGTACTTGCGATGCGCCATCTAGCGGCGCATTACACAAATAACATCTAATAATAGTAATATCTCAAATTAATTTCGCACCCAACACAACAAAAAACTAAAGTGGCAACTATTTGAAATCATTATGTGATAAAGATGGGAAAAATCTCTAGGCAAAGAGACAGAGAGAGAAAGGGAGAGAGAGAGAGAGATATAGAAAGAAGGAAGGAAAACTTTTAGAACGTACAAAGAGATAAGCGCATAGCAAATGGCAGTAGACAGACAGTAAATGAGGCAGAGGAAGCGAAGGAGTAGTAAAGGCTAAAGAAAAGGCAGATGAAGAAGGAGAAGTTGGGGAAGAGTTGAAGGAAGTAAAGGCAGAAGAAAAGGCAGTTGAGGAGGCAGAGGTAGAGGCAGAAGTAGAGGCAGAGGCAGAGGTAGAGGCAGAAGTAGAGTCAGAGGTAGAGAGAAAAGTAAATGCAGAAGAAAAGGAAGAAGATGAGGCAGAGGCAGTGACAGAAGAAGACGGAAAGGTAGGGGTAGAAAAGACAGAAGAAGAAGCAGCTGTAGAGGCAGAAGAAAAGGCAGTTGAAGAGGCAGAGGATGAGGCAGAGACAGAGGTAGAAGAAAAGGCAGAAAATGAAGCGGAGGCAGTGACAGAAGTAGAGGCAGAAGTAGAGAGAGACGTAGAGGGTAAAGAAGAGGCAGAGATAGGGGGAGAAGAGCAAAGAAAAGGCAGAAGAAAAGGCAGAAGAAGAAGCAGAAGCATAGCTAGAAGAAAAGGCAGTAGAAGAGGCAGAAGAGCCTGAAGAAATGGCAAAAGTATAGGTAAAAATTGAGGAAGCAACAGCAGTAACAGCAGCAACAACAGCAGCAACAGCAACAGCAACAGCAAGAGCAACAGCAAGAGCAGCAGCAACTTCTGGCATTTTATCGTAGGCTAAAAAATCAGCAGCAATTTGCAAAAAGAGTGGAGAATCATTTGCACTATTAAAATAAAAATGAAGACAAAACTTGTAGATAAAGCGAAAATAGAAATAAGAATTGCAATGGCAATAGCAACAGCAGCAATAGCAACAGCAGCAATAGCAACAGCAGCAACAGTAACAACAGCAACAAACGGCGCTGAGAGCAACCGAAAGCCAATAAAGCGTTGCAGCCGTAGCAGCCGAGGCAGCAGCAGCAGTAGTAACAATTGCTAGGAAAAAAAGTGCAGACGCCGCAGCGGCAACAAAAATTACCGCCAAAGACCAAAAGATCAAACTGCAGAGAAATAAACAACAACAGCAGCAGCAGCTACAGCAGCAGCAGCAGCAGCAGTAAGTGCAAGAGCAGCAGCAAGCAGCAGCAGAAGAAAAAGCAGTTACAACAACAAGAACAACAATAGCAGAAGAAGAAAAAAAAGCAGATTTGCCATTGGCACTTGAGCAGCAACAGCAACAGCAGCAGCAGCAACATCGTGCAGCATCTCCTTGCCTTACCCAAATACCTGCTGTCTCGCTTGCACCACACACAAACTGTGCGCAACAGTCTCTATCTCTGTCTCTGTCGTTTCATCAAGTCTCGCGCAAATGCTAAACAGTCGCTGGCTAAAAGGGCCACTGCCAAAGCTTTTTCATTGCTAGTAAAGTTCAAGAGTTGCTGTAGTAGATGTTGCTGTTGCTGCTGCTGTTGCTGCTGATGTTGCTAGCTCTGCTGGCAGATGATCGCTCTGCCAGCGCTCGCATATTTTATGCAGAGTCTTTGCCACAAAGAAGAGCTGAAAAAAGAAAGAAAAAAGAATGCAGACGCCGCCATTGCGTTGCATATGCATAAAGATAAGCTAAAGAAAGTTGCCTGGTTTTGCCACAAGTCGTTGTTGCAACAACGACTTTTTGGCCACGCAGCAGCAGCTGTTGCTGTTAGCATTGCCCACTCAACAAACGGCATATGCAGCACCCACGATTTGCATGTATGTCAATGCGATCAACAACAACAACAACAACAACAGCAACAAAACCGCAAACAGTATATAAAACTTGGCCTAATGAAGCGCCCAAAGTCATGTCAACAGCAGCAGCTATGGAACAGCAAGGCAGGGGGGCGTGGCTCAATTAGGGCTGCTGCCGCTGCGCTGCAGTCAAGCAGCGCATGAATTATAGACAAATTTTTTTTTTGCGCTTGCCTTACAGCAACAATGTCTCGTCGACCAGTTCAATATCAGGTGCATTGATCTATAGCCATTTTTTTTTTTCACTGTTTGCTGCTGCTGCTGCTTCTTCTTCTACTGCTGGGATTATTTTATTTTATTTTTTTTTTTCTTCTTTTTTTTTTAATTAACGTTCAGTTTCTTTCGACGTGAAAAATATGCGCGCGCACAACTGGAGGCCAAGAAGCAACGGGAGCAAAAGTACATTTCGGTTTTCTTATTGTTTTATTGGCTGACACAGCGCCAGCAGCAGCAGCAGCACATTGGACTATGATTCCCAAGCAAGAAGAAAATTTCAATGGCAAAATTATGTTTATGAGAAAGGTAAAAGAAATGGAAATCTATCTATAAAAATCATTTGCATCCGGGGCACGTAGCAGAGTGTCAGTGAATTTGATTGCAGGGCAGCAAAAGCAGCACAAACAGAGCGAGAGCAAGAGTTTGTGTGAAATAGAGAAAAAGAGAGAGAGAGATAAGAGAGAGTGTGTATGTTCTTGGTATTGAGCCAATTAACTTAGTTTGAGGCAAAACACGCGACAAAAATTATGTTAAATGTTGTCATTTAGCTAAATTGAAAACGAACAACATGAAGCTGAACTAGAAGTCAAAGTCGAAGTAGAAGTTGTTGTAGAAATAGCAGTCAAAAATCAAGATGATTCTCATACCATTAGTTGTCTGTGCAACAACATCAATGTCTGGTTCGACCAGTACCAGTTGCTGGCAAAGCGAAAACTAAATATTTTTTATGTTATATAGATCAAGAATCATGAAAAACAGAAATGCAACATCGATGACAGTCGTCACACAAGCTTTGACATTGAAGCGAAAGCTATAGAGAATCAGGCCAAAAAAAAATAAATAAAAATAAAAATTGATGAAGAATCCAGTTGAACAGCAAAACAGCGATAGCCAATTTTGCCTGCGTGCCTTGACTAATTAAACAGCACTGATCAGTTATCTTTCTCTCTCACTCACACACTCTCTCTCTCTCTCTCCCTTTGCCCAACACCCACACAATAGTTTTAAGCTAAATGCTAAAAAAAATTTGCTACAACTTCAAACATACACAAAAAAAAACTTTCAACAATGTTTTCAAAAGCAGCTCAAACATGTTGTAAGCTTCAAGATCGAACTCTCGAACATGTTTGAAGCTTTAACATTTGCACTGTTAACTTTTAACAGCTGCAATGCAGCAGCAGCAGCAGCAGCAGCTGCGCGCCGAATTCAATTCTAAGCCAAGAGCTTAAACTTTACAAAAACTAGTTTCAGTTTAAGATTTATTCTTAAATTTATTGAATAAATATTTTATTTTATTTTATTAGTATTTTTTTTATTATTATTTTTTTTTTTTTTTTGTATATTTCACATATTTATCTATAATTGTATTATAATTTATTCAAGATTTATTTTTTTTTTATGTTTTTTTTTTTTTTTGATTGTTCTTAACTGTTAAAAGTCTCTTGCAACTGTTACATCTTTCTCAATGCTCTCGCTGTGTGTGTGTTTTGTGTCTTCAGCAAACCGGTCTCTGCTCGGAGAAAAGTCTGCTGTCGCTGTCGCTAACGCTGCTGAAGACACTGCTGGCGACTGCTACTATCGACTGCGACAGCGACTGTCGACTGCGACTGCGTTTTCCGGTTGAAAATTTTTAAAAGACGCTGCCGCAGCGCGCCTCGAAACATTTGTACCAAGACGTTAGAAGACAGCGCAACTGCCGTTTTTAGTTTGTGGCGCGATCCACAACAGCGAAAAAAAAAAATCCACAAAAAAAAAATAGTAGCAAAAAAAAAATTACAAAAACAACGAAAGACAAGTAAAATACAAAAATAAAAAAAAAAAAGTAAAAAAGAAAAATACAAGTGCTATAGAAAAGTGGCCGAAAAAAAAAAACGAAAAACAAAAAGTCAGACAAGTTGTTGCCTACACTCCTGCAACTGTTTAGACTTGGACTTGGACTTGCAACTTGGTCTGCAACTTGGACTTGAACTTGGTCTGCGTTTGCGTCGTTTGCGTCTTTGCTTTAGCAAACTGCATCTCATCCTCAAAAGCGACGTCCGACGTCCAAAAAGTCTATGTCTTTGGGGACTTGTTGGAGTTCGTTTTTTTTTTGGGGGAAAACGTTGTGTTGCACACACGGTAGTGTGATGCTCGTTGTCTTGTTGCAAGAATAGTGTGAACTGAAAGCTAAAGCTAAATCTTAAAGCTGAATAAACAGTTACTGTTAGTTGACACTAATACGCAGCATCAGCAAAGTTTTTTTGCTTAACGAGCAACAAGAAAATTTACAAAAACAAAAAAAAAATATATAAAAAATTCTTGCAATAAAAAAAAACTGCAAATAAATAAAAAGAAAATAAGAAAATAAAAAAAAACTGGTAAAAAAAAAAAAACAAACAGAAAACGCGAGTGCCACTTATAGTGCCAGTTGCAAAAGTTGCAAGATTCCCGTTCACAATTCACGTTCCAGTTCTCTAAGCTGCAATTTCATATCCAGTTCCAGTTGCAGTTCTAGTTCCAGTTCCAGTTACAGCTTCAAATTTTTGCAAAATTTCTTAGCCAGTGCCCGAAAAAAAAATCAAAGTGCGCGTCACTCTAACACTATCTCCCTCTCGCTCTACTCGCGTATATCCCGAACCCAACGTTCTAACACTAAGCTTACAAAGATGGCGCTAAGTGCAGCCTGGAGCTGCGCCCTGGCGCTACTAGTGGCGCTCTGTGCTCTGCCCGTTGCCATTGAGGCCGAATATCCCGGTGTAATAGAACTTGTCGGATATAGCAATAGGCGCGCGCGTACACATTTTATGGAGACACCCAATGCCAGTCCGAATCCTACATTGACACCGCCAGCAGCCAAGACACGCGCTGATATTGAAACTGTGAAGCGTAATATGAAGAAATATGATCGATTGTTGGAATTGGATACAAAGAATTTGCCAGAGCCACAGAAGGATATGTTGGCAAGGATTGTGGAGCGTGTGGCACGTTTAAAGGAAACTTTGGATATTGAGGAACAACAATTAATAAAACAAGAGGCAACATCAGCGCGTAGCAGTAGCAGTAGCAGCAGTAGCAGCACACAGCAATTGTCAACAGAGGAATTGGAGCAGAGTACATTGCCGACGACAGGATATACGGAAAGTGAAACAGATCCGACATTGCTGCTGGATGAGACAACATTATTAGAGTTGCAACATTCAATGAACGAACAGGCAGCACTGCAAGCTGAAGTTACAGCACAGACAACATTGATGAAAGAAATGCCAACAACAACAGATCAAAGTATTGAGACACCAACAAGCGATGCAGCTGCTGCTGCTGCTGGCGATGATATTGATGTTGCAGAGACCACATCAGCAGCATTGACAACATTATCTGAAAGTCAGGAGACACAACAAACTGCTGCTGCTGCTGATGACAGTGAACAATCAACGACTAGCAATGATTCACTTACTGATGCCACCGATGCTGATGATCAATTTGTTGCTGCACGTTCCAACAACAATATTGCTGCAATTACTGCTGCCGATGCTGATCCTAGCAGTACAACAACAACTGCTGGTAATCAACGTACACTAACGACCATGGGTAAATTTAAGATACGCCCAACGAAACGTCCATTTGGACATAAGGTAACGCCAGCGATAAAACGTAATGGACAACGTCCAAGCAGTGTTAGTGCAGCAGCAGCAAATGCAGCAGCTGCCTCAAAGCCACCAACAGCAAATATACAGCAGCAACAGCAGCAGGCAACAACGCCAAGCAAACAAAAGTTAGGCAGCACACAAAGCAACAACTATCAGCAGAAGTTAGCAGCAAATAAACAACAGCAACAGTTGTTGTTGCAGCAACAACAAAAGGTAACAGCAGCAGGAGCAGGCAGCACAACGAATCCTGCAACAATGACAACAACAAATGCAGCATCGCCAGCATTGCCATTAGAGCAGCTGTATACGCGCACGCCACAAGCAAATATACCAATTGCAGCAGCAACAGCAACAGCAGCAGCAACATCTGCCTCAGCAGCAGCAGCAACATTGCCAGCAAACTCCTACGGCAGCAGCAGCAGCAGCAGCAACAGCAATACACAGGATGCAATAGTCTATGATGGTCATGTGAATGCCTCAGCGCTCATTGATAGTCTTAATACGCATGCGCGCGAGGAGTATTATCAGCAGAAGCTTGGCGCCAGCAGCAGCAGCAGCAACAGCAATGTTGCTAGCAACAACAACAACAACAATAAGGATAATAAGGTTAGTTTAATGAGACTTGAATAACGATTCCTTTCAATTGCCTTTTGCCTTTTAGTTTTTAGTTTTTGTTTTTGTTTTCTCATGCATTAACTGACATTTTCCGCTTAATTAGCGTTGACTGCAAAAGCAGACAAACTTATGCGGCGCATATCTAGCTAACCGGGTGGCTCTTTGCCACAAGACAATGCCACATGGCACAAACAGGCAGACAGCTACAAAAAAAAAAAAAAAAAAAAATAAGAAAAACCGTTTTGGGCCAAGTTGAATGTCAAATGTAGAATTATTGGTACAACTTGACTCTTAAACTGCAAACAAGCGACTAGCGACTGGCGACCAGCGACAACTGACAGCGACAACAGCAAAACGACGACAGTTGCAACAGCAGCAGCAGCAACAATAGTCAACAACAACAGCAAAAAGTTCAATGCAGTTTTCGACTGTATAAAGTTATACAGTGAGAGAAAGAGAGAGAGAGAGAGAGGGGGGAAGAAAGAGAGAGAGAGAGGATCAGGCAGGCAGGCAGGCAACCGGGCCACTTGTTATAAATGGAGCGCCTTCAGGCATTCAGGCTTTCCATTGCAAATCGATTGTCATAAGTTGCCAGCAACAACAAAAACAGCAACAGTTGCTGCTGTGAGACAATCGATGCTGCTGTTGCTATTGCTGCTGCTGCTGCTGTTGCTGCTGTGAGAGAGTGGGTCACTTTTGGTCAACTATAGTAGAGAAGAGTTGAAAGCTAAACATTCAATGCACATGTCCGCATTACGTTCATGTCTATGCTCTGAGGGCAGGCGCAACATCAGCAGCAACAGCAACAACAGCAGCAACAGCTTCTCACATTCCATCAATATATGCTGCATGCTATTTTTTTTTTGATTTTTTTTTTTTTTGGGCTGCATCTTATTGCAGCCCACACGAAAAACTTGGCTGTGGCAATGGCAATTTGTTGCCACTACTGACCTATAAATTTTGATGTGCGCGCAAAAACTTTGCCAAGCCTTGACTTAGGCGCTGGCCTAAACCTGATGATGATGATGATGACGCTGGGAGATGCAGCATTATACAGGCAACGAGACGACATAATTTATGGCTATGCGATTGGCAATGGCCAATTGGCAGCAAAGTATCGTAAAGCAAAGATGGGAACCAAGCAGCAGCAGATGATGTTGTCGACAGGCAACAGCCAACAGTTGTTGTCGATGGACGACACACATAGCACTGTGCAATTGGTATTGGCATTTTGGCTATATCTGTCTATCGACAGGTTTGAGCTAGTTGCCAGTTTCAAGAGCTGCACGTTGCTCAGGTTGCTCAGGTTGCCACGCTCATCGCGACGTGACATACAAACACATAATCCAAGGCGCATTTAGAACTCATCATCAAAAAGAAAGATATATATAAAAAAATATAAAGATGCGTTTGTTAAAGCTTTTCACTGGCTTAGCAGCAGCGACCCTTCTGTGAGTTATGCTGTCTAATCCGTCAATCTCTGCCCCCCCTTCAATTCTCACAATTTCCCCCTTACACAACATTACACATGCTGCAATCTAATTGATTTGCTAGTCACAACACATTGCGTGGCATGCACAGCTAAATAGGCCAATAGCTGACTCTATCTATATCTCTCTCTCTCTCTCTCTCTGTCTTTGTTTGTCTATCTCCCTCTCTCTCTCTCTCTCTCTCTCTCTGTCTTTGTCTATCTCTCTCTCTCTCTCTGTCTTTGTCTATCTCTCTCTCTCTCTCTCTGTTTTTGTCTAACTCTCTCTCTCTCTCTGTCTTTGTCTATCTCTCTCTTCCTCTCTTTCTATAATTGTTCTAACCGCAATCGCTTTTAAATCCGTTTTCAGCTGCAGCTATGTCACTGCTGTCACTGCATTTGCAGCTATCTGCAGTCTTTCTCTCTTTCTCTCTCTCTCTCCCTCTCACACACAGAAACACTCACGACACACTCTCGCTCTATTTTGATTGGCAGCTCAAGTATTTAGCTTGCAAATTCTTCTAGGCGCAGGCCTTTCTCCTATTTTCTAGTCATTTTCAAGGTCGCCAAATTTTATTATTAATACTAATAGATTTTACTAATAGGCCCATAAAAAAATACAAGTCTCTGTATCTCTTTCTCTCTCTCTCTCTCTTCCTCTTTGCCCTTTCTTGCTGTCAGTAGGCAGACATTAAAGAACTTTATGAGCTTGCCATGAACTATAATTGTTGATGATCAGCCAAGCGGTAACCTAATAGCTAAAGCAGCAACAACAACAGCAACAGCAGCAACAACATGAGCAGCAACATAAGCAGCAACAACAGCAGCAACATACAGCAGCAACAACAATAACAACAGCAACATCAGCTGACACTGTGCAAATGATTGCGCTGTCCATACATCTTTCTTTCTATGCAGCCGCGTTTGTCCGCTTGTCCGTCTGTTTTTTTTTACCGCTAGAAATATCATAAATTAACGATTAAGCACAGATTTGTTTTACGGCGCTTTTTTTCCACAGTTGTTATTGCTGTTGAGTCTGAACTGTGGGTTGACCGCACTGTAATTAACACATTGTTTAAATATTTTTTTTTTATATTTTTTGCCAAAGAAACAAAAAAACTAAAATGAAAAAAAAAACAAAACTCATAATTGTTGCATTGCGACACAAAAAAAAAAAAAGAAGTATAAAAATATGAGATCTTTAGAGTTCGCCAAGTTAATTTGCATAGAAATAATAACAAAGAAATGGGAAAAAAAAATAAAATAGATAAATAGAAAAAATAAAAAATAGAAACAACTTTCGCTCGCATTTAATTTACACGCTTTCTAAGCCCACAGAGAGTGCGTCGGAGAGAGAGAGATAGAGAGAGACAGAGAGACGAAGAGCGTGAAAATAACTAAGAATTGAGTCAAAGTTTTAGATCAAAAGGCGCTAATGGCACACAAATCAAGACAAATAGACAAAAAGCAAGATGCTGATGCTGAAAGACAAATATCATAAAGAACAAATAACAAATAAATAACAAGAAGAAATTCTAATGTTGCCACCACAAGCAGCAGCAGCAGCGGCAACAAAATGATAAATTCATAAATTCTTCTCATCTTCATCTTTCATTGGGTCAGCGGCAGCAAACTTTTCTAACTAATTCCTCGCATAATAATAATCACAATAATAAAGCTAAAGCACCGTTAACTTAAATTTACATACGACGACAACTCAAACACATACACACACAGAGAAAGAGAGAGAGAGAGCGAGAGAGAGACACATACAAATGCATAGCTGCATAGGTCATGGCAAGCAGAACAACAAGCAGTTAGCCGCCAGCCAAGCAACATGAGTTGCAACAGTTAAGATATCTTCAAACACAAATGATGCAACATGCGACTTTTTTTTTCAACGCTCTTAACTCATTTAATTAGTGGCCAGCTGAGAAATGTACAAAATAAGATAAAGTTGTTGCAGTAGCAGAAATTAGACATCAAATTAGACAAGCAAGCAAAAAGTTTGATAGACTTTTAAGTTACGCTGCATTTAAAGTTGCGTTGGAAAATTTTAAGCATAGCTCGAAAATTAATTTAAAGATTTGACAAACTGTAAATTGAAAACTTTAGATTTTTAGCTATTTTTATAGTGTGATAAACCTTTAGTTAGTCTGATTAACAAAATGTTACTCGTGATATTAATAGAAAATTTACATAAAATTTCCAGAAAATTTAAATGAAATTTCTAAAATATTTAAATGAAATTTTCAAAAAATTTTATGAAATTTATAAAAAACGTAAATTAAATTTTGATAACATTTCTACATAATTTTGAGAAACGTTTTATAGAAAAGAAAATTTATATAAAATTTTGAGAAAATTTATAGAAAATATTGAGTAAATTTATAAAAATATTGAGACAATTTATGTAAAATTTTGAACAAATTTATATAATTGTGAAAAAAAAATTATATAAAATTTTGAGAAAAATTATATAAAATTTTGAGAGAAAAAAATATTTAGAAAAAAATTTATATAAAATTTTGAAAAAAATTTACATAAAATGTTTAAATATTTATATAAAATGTTTCAAAATTTATAAAAAAAAAAATTTGAGTAAATTTATATAAAATGTTGAGTATATTTATAATAAAATATCTAGAAAATGTATATTATATTTATAACAAATTTTAGAATTTCAATGGCAAACTCTAAATTTTGGCGACTCTTAAAATTCTTTCTTTTTTTTCAAAGCATTAGAAGCTTTTCTTTAGAAATTTTTAGTCTAAGAGTTAAACTAGTTAAAGAACTCTATGCTAAATTTTAACAACTGTAAATTGAAAAACTCAAATTTTAAGCTATTTAATTTGATTTATTGGCCGATAGAGACAACAATATATTGTATTATAATACGCTTTTAGCATAAAAAAAAATAATTTGCTAGCTTTAACGTTACGTTGTCTTGTCAGTTGCTGTCAGAGTTCCAATACTTTTAATATGCACAACTATTAATCAATATATAAAAAATTAAAATAAAGAATATGTTGTGACTATAATAGATGCATTTTTAGACTATAATATTATGCATGATTATACACATATTCTATATACAGTTATGTTAGCCAGCAGTCGGCACGCCTTGTTTGTCTTAGCCTCAATTTAATATTTACAATGTCTACAGGGTATTTCTCTCTATATAAATATATATAAAGAAACTTACGGCATGCGCCGAGACTTAGCACAGAGAGAGAGAGAGAGACCACGCCTCTCGTTCCGTGTTGCTGGCAATTAATTATAGCTTTTGCATTTGCATTAGGCTGCTGCTGCTGTGCAAAGAGCTGACTATATGTATAAGAAGTTTCACTACTTTTTCATACCTAAAGCTATGCAACAGCAACAGCAGCTCAGTCTCAGTTGCTGCCACTTCTCCCGCAATTCGCTTACCTTTTTTTGCCGCGTGCCTCATATAACAATGACACCAACAATTTTACAAGGCATAGAGCATATAATAATAGTTAGCAAGAAGTAGCAGCAGCAACAGCAACAACAAAAAAAAAAATGAAAGAATAATAGAAAAAATTGTAATAAAAAACAAAAGCTAACAAAAGTGAATTGCAGTTAATGTAATTTCAACAAATCATAAAACTAGAGAGAGAGGAATATAAAAAAAAAATAGAAACTGAAAAGCAAAGCAAGCATAAGAAGGCGTAGAACTAGACGAAACGCCCATTTCTACAAGTTGCAAGTTTAATGTTGATGTTGAATGTTGAATGTTGAATATTCAATGTTAAAGTTACAACTTGTTGTTAATGTTAATGTTCATTGTTGATGTTCAAGTTTCATGTTAAACTTAGCGTAACAATTTCATTGACTTTATGTGAAAAAGTGTAAAATTTGTAACAGTTTTTTTGCGCAGCTGCTATAAAAACTGATTGATTGATTGATTGCTTGATTGATCGACTGATTGACAAGAGTGCAATATGTTTGAGGATAGAGTAGAAGTTACAAATGCTTAGTAGCAGGTGAAAATTGTATTTTCTGTGAAAGTTTTGTGCTCTTGTAAATTAGTCATAAAAAAACGTTTAGCCATTAAATAGTTAGTGGTAAAAAAAAAAAAGAGTCAAAGGTTATGATTGACTGACTAGCAATACTTTGCACAGCATACTATAGTTTACTATCAGCTGCTTATTAACACACACACACATACACACAGAGAGTGAGTGAGAGATGCAGAGACATAGAGTGAGACACCGTTAGGGCTTAGCTTATGCTAATAAAACTCAACAGCAATTACAAGACATAAAGCTTGTAGATAGATAGATAGAGTAAGAGAGAGAGAGAGGGAGGGGGGGGTACGGGTGGCACTTGAAGTGCTTAGCGGAAGCTGGCAGGCAAATGCAAATGCAAATGAAAGCATTCAAGCAGCAAGCCTAAAGCCAGAGAGAAAGAGAGAGCGAGACACAGAGAGAGAGAGACTAGAAGAAAGACGAAAAAACGAAAGACTATGAAGAAAGACAGCGAACGTTATTCATATGATTAGGGAAAAATCGAACAATGCAACTGAAGAAAGCTGCAAGTAAAGAAGCTGAGAAGCTGAAGACTGCAGACTGTAGTCAAAGAGCTGCTGCTGCTGCTGCTGCTGCTACAGCTTGAATTTGAGAATTGAAGCTGCAGCTACATTGAGAATTGTGGCCAAGTCTGCAAGCTGAACTGAGAGCTGTAGACTGTAGACTGTAGACTGTAGACGGACTTGCTAGCTGAAGCTGAAAGACCGCTCTCTGAACTTTAAATATTGTTATTGTTATGCTTGTTGCTGCTGTTGTTACTGTTGTTGTTTTGGCTTTCTTTGGGAAAGGGTTTCTTTTGCATTTCTATTTCTGAATCTGATGCTGTTGCTGTTGCTGTCGCTGCCTCTGTTACCTTAGCTGCCACTGCCTCAAGCTCTAGCTCTAGCTCTAGCTCTACCTCTACCTCTACCTCTACCTCTACCTCTACCTCTACCTCTACCTCTACCTCTACCTCTACCTCTACCTCTACCTCTACCTCTATCACTGTCTCAGTCTCTGTCATTGCCTTTATTGCACTGCCACTGCCACTGCCTCTGCCTCTGTCTTGCTGTCTCTTTCTCAATCCCTAGCTTTATCTTTGATATTTTAAATTTGATTTATTTTAGCTAAAAGAAAGAAGAAAAATTAACTTTTACCTGCAATTAAGCTAAACAACAAAACTAATCAAGCAAAGAACGACACGCCAAAAAAAACAACAAAAAACCAAAAAAAAAATCTCACTTTAATCACAGTAATTTAGTTTGATGTAAGAAAAAGAAGCTGCGACAAGATAACAAAAAAAGCTAATAAATATATAAACAAAGAGAAAGAGAAAGAGTTAGAGAGAGAGAGAGAGAGAGAAAACCATGAGACAAAATGAGCTCATTAGTGTAAAAATGGCCAAAAACAAAACAAAAAGTAAACGCGAAAATGAAAAGTGAAACTTACAAAAAAAAAAAACCTTTAAGCAATTATAGGCCAAAAAAACGACTTGAACGCGTTGCCCGAATCTGAACTCGAACCCAAACCCTTTAACTGATCAGCAAACAGATTTAAGTATACATTTTTATATATTGTATGTTTCTGTTGCACGTTCATTTCAATTTGTGGCAATGACTTGGCTACTACATTTGCAACACATTGCGTGGGCCATTTTTGACTCTTTAAGTTACAGACCGCCACAAAAGATCTCTGCGAACATTGTGGCAGAGAGAGAGAGAGATGCCTATGGGAAACATTCAGCACTTTCCATGCCCACTGAAAGTGAGAGTTTGCCGCAGTATATAGAAAAACAAACTACATCAAATACTAATACTATTTACTTGCCCTACTAATCATTTACCTTCCCCCACACCCCCCTTTGCGCCATCATTCTACTGCTTGTTGTCTATGATTGAATGCCGCCTCACGACATTCACGAAACTAAATTAAGATCTCACAGCATTTGGCAAAACTAATTGTAAATGTCTCTAGCGCAAACTATTTGCATTACAATCCCATGATGCCAAGAGTCTTCTGCCACTGCAACACCATATCATCTCCCTCTCTGCCTGTCTGCCTGCCAGCCTGCTCTTCTCACTGTTAGGCAAACAATCATGCTGCGACAGCGACGACTGCAAACTTCGATTGCAATAGCAAAGACTTTTGTCTTTGACTTTGTCTTAGTCTTTGGCTTTCTTCTCGTTACTTTCTGCTGCTTTGGCTTTCTAGGTCGTGTAATTGTGCATAGAGCACACACACACACACACACACAGCAGCAGCAGCAGCAGCAACAAAAACCAATTGCATTTAAATCACAATTCGTTTTGTTGTTGTTATTGTTGCTGGCATTGCCAATCTTAAAGTTGGCCTGCCATTTCTTTAGCTAATTCAATTGCTGCGCTCAAAAATTCTACACAAAAAAACACAAAAAAAAAAAAAAAAAGAATTGTAGAAATAAAATTGATAAATTATTTATAAAGTTGCCGCTATTCTGGCGTTTATGGTCTATAAATTTATTGTACTTTCTAAACCAAAGCACACAAAAATAATCAACAAAAAAAAAAAGAAATAATAAAAAAAAATATTATTATGCGATGAGCCACGAAACGAACTGAGCAGCAGCAACAACAACAACAATAACAACGACAATAATAATAATTTTGTGTATTTTTTTCAAGCCTCTTCAAAATCTTTTGAATCTTTGGCTTTAGTTTTGACCCAAAGATTTGGCCTCAAGGCAATCTTAATTCAGCAATTTTTATGCGCGCCTGCAATTAACGTTTGGCCATTCAAAAGATATGCATCTATCAAAACTTTCCTCTAAAATTGAAAGAGACAGCATACAAAGTGAGAAAGAGATATATAGAGAGAGAGAGTGAAAGAGCATATAACAACAACGAACAACAAAATTTTAACCCACAATCGAAAACATAGACGTCAGGTGAATGCAATCAACGTATAAAAATAAATGCAACAAATTGCATTTTAAATGCTGCAAACCACAAAAATAAAAAACAAATCTCAATGAATGTAAAAAAAAAAAAAAATTACAAAAAAAAAAAATAAAAAACATTTCTAACAAAATTTTCAAGTAAAGTTTTGTATGGCAACTTTTACCATACGCCAAGTCGGCACTCGCCACTCGCCACTTGCCACTTGTTGCAAGACTCTAAAACTTAATCGAACTGCACTAATAAAGGCGTTAACTGTCTATAAAATTTATAACCAATACAAAAGAAAGTGCAATAGTGGCCACAGTGGGCGTGGCCACAGACGCCAAACATTTGACACAATTCAACGTGTGGCGAGCAAAGCAAATTGTTGCTGTTACTGTTGTTGTTTTGCTACTGCTGCTGCCAACGCAAAATGTTGCCATTGCCATTGAAAATCATTGTCGTCATCGTGCGTCGTTGCCGTCGTCATCGTTGTATATCGTATAAATGTTTGCCACATTTTGTTGCACACCATATTTAAATTGCTAATTTTCTGCTTTTGCTTTTGGTTTTGTTGCCTTGTTTTATTCAGTTTTACTCAACGTTTTGCACATTCTGCTGCTCTTTTATTTATTTATGTTTCGTCTCATGTATGTTAACGAAATTGTAATTCCTGATATCCTTCACCTGGCTGAGCATCACTAACTTCCCCCCCATTGCTCCTTCGGCTGAATGGCCTTCACTCTGCGACAAACCATTAAAATGCATATAAAAATGTTTCAATGTCTGTGGGCGGGGCGCATAATTTTGTTGGATCTGCCAGTTACAGATGTAGAGATGATGCGATTCATAGCGCTTACATAAATGCATAGAAAACTTCATCCTCTCTCTCTCTCTCTCTCTCTTCCTCTTCCACTTCAACTTCTCTATCATCATCTGCTGCTTCTCTTTTTCGACTTATGACAGCGCATTAAAATGGATTAGTTGCTAAAGAATACAAGCGCTTGCTTAAAGTTAATGTAGAATTGATTACAGTGACAAAACTTGTTATCGATAACTATCGATCATTTATTAAGCAGCTTATTGATTGTTTGTATAAGTTAAACAAACTGTAAAAAGTTGTTAAACAAGCTTTAATTCATTCATGCATGTTATCGATAACTATCGATCATAAATTTAGACACTTATCGATGGTTTGTTTAATCAGAAGATTATAAAAAATTATTTATTTTACTATACTTCAATTCAATGACATTTTTGTACACTTTGCATTGTTATCGATAATTATCGATAACTAATTAACAAGCTTATGCACACTATGTAAACGTTTCTAACATTTATAGGGTATAAAAATAAACTTTTGTACATTAAATACAAACTAACAATCGATAATCGATTAATTTAAATCAACGATAATATATCGAAACAAACTTAATAATATTTGTGGACTATAAAAATTAACTTTAGTTTATCTATCGATAATCGATTAATTGGATTACCGATAACTTATCGATCAAACTTAACACTTCATTGAATTAAGCATATAAAATGCATTTTCACTTGATTTTCTACTTTTCAACGCCCAATTTCAATTTCATTTGCACATATCGATTTGCATTTGCATTATCGACTTCATCAATTCAACATTGGCAGCGCCAGTGAGTGAGTGTGACCAGTTTTTAGGCCATCAACTGACACACTGACAACTGATTGCTGTCGTGCGACTACAATATTGCTGTTTCCTCGGTTGTTGCTGTTGCTATTGCTGTTGCTATTGCTGCTGACAACTTGACACAATTTTTTTGCCCGCAAGTGTCAAAGCAAAAGTGTCAATTTCCATGCAAGGAAAACTTCTAATGCTGAAAACTTTGAGACTAAATTCAGCTGCCTTAATACTTGGCATAAATACAAAACAAGTTTATATATGTAGCACTAGACACTTGGTCAAAACTTTACTTTTGCCCTTCGCCAAAGCCATAGATAATAATACTTTGACTACTAAAGGCAGGCCTATTCATTGTGTACGGATATTACAAGTAGTTAAATGCAGCAACATCAGCAACAACAGCAGCAGCAGCAACATCAGCATCAGCAGCAACAGCAACATCAACCTCCTAATGGCATGAGTAAATATTGATATACCATGAGACTCTATGGAGACTCTATAGAAGACTTTATAGAGAGTTAGATAGGCGATGCATATGTGTGTGAGTGTTTGTGTGTATGTTAAGTGGAGTGGGAAGTCATTGTCTGTCTGTTTTGTCTGTCAGTGTCTGTGTCTGTGTTTAGAGTGGAGTGTAGTGGAGTATATCAAGTATGCGGCATATCGATGATTACAATGCCAGCGTCTACTTCAAGAGCTTTGAATCTGTGGCTATAGCAAATGTTTGCCGGTAATAGACAACAACAACAGCAGCAGCAGAAATAGCAGGCAGCTTATTGTTGTTTTTACTGCTGCTGTTGCTGCTGATGTTGTCAACTACTGTGCTGCACGTCGCCAGCAATTTGTAAGGCCGCAGCAGCGTATTGTTGTTGTCTGGCCATTTGTCAGATTTTTGCTTCTATTTGTATGTGTGTGTGTGTGTGTATTGTCAGAGAGGCGTGTAAACACTTTAACTTTGACTTTGCCATTGCTGTTGAGCTGCATTTGAATGCAATCTGTTTGCTACTTTCTCGCCAATACCAAAACAGAAGTCGACAACAGCAACAACACCCGCGCAATTATAAGATGTAAGGGGAGTAGAGAGAGATAGTCTGTGAGAGACAGAGAGAGAGAGAGAGAAAGAGCAAAAGTCGAACAGCAGAAGATTCCATCGAAATCATTAAAATAACAAATTGCACACGAAACGCAGCAGCAAAACCTCACAAAAATGGACAAAGCCACAAAGCATTTTGCTGTTGCAGCACTAGCTAGGATGTTTTTGTGGATGTTGGCAACTTGATTGTTGCAAGGCAGCAGCAGCAACAGCAAAAGCGCTGTTAAGTGGCATGAAAAGCCACAGCAAAATGGTGCAAAAAGGGTACAACAACAGCAGCAACAACAGCAACAGCAGCAACATTCGGGCAATTATGGACAGTCTAAAATCGAATGTTGCTGCTGACGATGTTGCTGTTGCTGCTGCTGCTGCAAAAATGCACTTTCTAACCGCACAAAGAGGAGTCTTCGCCTTAGCTGTGAGGCAAACACAGCGATAAAACAAAAAAAAAAAACTCCTCCCAAAATATTATAAAGCCAACGCACATGTACATAAAGTCATCGATATTTTATCATAACTTTTTTTTTCTCGGTTTTTTTTTTGTTCAAGTCAAAGCTTTAAAAAGCAAAAGTTTTTACTTACTAGCATAGTCTGTAAAACGTGTACAGTGGGCGTGGCATGACAGAGTTTAGACAACGCCTACATAGAGCGAACCCAAAGGCGTTTTTCCAATGAAATGGAAATTTACACACACAGAGACACACAGAGAGACAACTTTAGCTAGACTTGATAATATATGTGTCATTTGGCAAAAGTCTAAAGGCAACAACAACAACAACAACAACAACAATGGCAAACAGCAATACTAATTGGGTTCAACGGGTCACAACATATGGGAAATGGAAAGCTTTTCAAAACTCACAGAAGAAGAAGAATGAGAAGCAGAGGCAGAAGTGAAAAACAAAAAAAAATCACAGACAATTGGTTGCCAGTTTTATTAATATGCTGCTCCGGAACTTGAGATGTAACTAGCTGCAGAGCTAAAGTTGTAACTCTATGTGCAAAAGCAGCAAAGAGTATAAGCAGGACCCATAGATTAGTTATGCGGTTCCCATGCATTCATAACACGAACGGATCTTCAATCAATGTCAGTGCCAGAGCAATAGTACAGAGCAGAGCAGAGCCAGAGCAGTGCCAGAGCACAGGCAAACGGTCTTCTTCTGCCATAGACCGCGAAAATTAATGAGCGAATTTTACACTGGACATAAAGACAAGCAGACAGACAGATAGAGAGGCAAAAGGCAGATATAGTTGTGCAAAAAACATAGATATGAAGTACTCCTCTCTTTCTCTATCTATCAGAAAGCTACAGCTGAGTATGCTTGATTTTAGGATACCCTGAGATTCTAAAGTAGCGAGAGAAGGAACTTGGAAAATTGAATAGGTTGTGGGACATACCCGATTTGTGATCCTTTGCTTCTCAGATCTGGGTGTTCAAGCGGACAGATGAATGAACTCAACTGTTGATGCTGAGTTTGGAGCTCTAAAGGTGTATGGTTCCTTAGATTTAGGTGTATTCAAGCGGACAGACATGCTACTAGTATTCTGGAGTCCCTAGCACTTATAGTCCCTGACACGTCGGTACTCAAACGGAGAGACACACGAACTTAATTGTTGATGCTAGATTTAGAGTCCCTAGCTCTTATAGTTCCTAAGATCCAAGTGGTTATCCTCTACCAAAATTGACTGTTAATCCAGAGCAAGCTCTGTCTGTCAAGCTGCGTCTGTCACGCCTCCCTCTGCCTCTTACAAACATTTTCTGCTATCACAAAGTCATTCTAACCTTTGGAATTCTATAAGTATCGGGTATAAAAACTTTTATCAGCGAGTTGTGGCAATAGAAAAGTAACAAATAGCTAAACTAACAACATGTGGCATGTTTATGCGTAGCGTGTTGTAACGATAAAATTAGGAATTTAAAGTATTACAATTGTAAAACTAAACTATGCCAGTTTAGAAAGGTTTCCGCTGTTTTTTCGTTAATTTTTTTTTCGATTTAGGATTCTCATTTTATAACTGTAACTAATTGCAAACTTTTAGGACGAATGACTTTCCCCCAAAAAAAAAGAGAAACAAGTATTGATTGATTTAAGTTTGTGGCACGTTGCACGTTGCACATTGCCTGTTGCCCGTTTGCATTGCTTAATGTCAGCTTTAAATAGTCTTTGCAAAAGAGCAACGCATAAACCTCAATTCTTGCAATTGCAATTTGCTGGCAAACTCAACGTTGTTAACAACAAGCGCAACAGCTAAAGTTTCAAATGCAGTCTAACATTTCCCATAGCAACAGCAGCAGCAGCAACAGCAACAACAACTGACAGAGATTTTTCAATGTTTCATAGCTTGGGCTGCTGGCTGGCTGGCTGGCTTGTGGCATGCCTCGCGTTATCGTAATTTGATAGGCGACAAGCAACTCTCTAGGCAGCGAGCAGAGAAGCCGCAAGTCATAGCAAAAAAAAAAAGACATGTTGCAAATAGAAGTATGCGTATCTTTTACATACAACAGCAATTGCAAGTGCAACTAATAAATTAATGTGGCAGCGAGTGGCAGGCAACAACAGTAACAGCAACACAGCAACAACAACAGCTGCAACACCAACAACTACTCATAGCTTGCTGTCACCTGGACCAAAATGAAAGCTGACTATGGCAGTGGCAATGGCAGTGGCTCTGCTTAGCGTGCTAAATTTACCCGCAGTTGGCATGCCAATGATAGATGCAACAGCAACAGTAACAGCAACAACAGCAACAGCAGCAGCAGCATAATATTCGCAGCTGTATTTATATCTGTATCTCAATGTGCGGGAATACTGTAACTGCGTTTGCATACGAGATGAGGTCGCTGATGACTGCAATAGCGCAAAAGAGCAAAGGGGCAACGGGGCAGTGGAGCAACGGTAGGGGAGTAAGACTTTGAATTGAGACAATGAGTGAAGCTGCGGCACTAACTTGGAAGTTATGCTAACCTGCATAACGGTGCTGAAGACGCGCTTTGAAACGCGGCTCTTTATGATTACCTCTAATAACAGACAAAAGCCAGCAAAACAGCAATAGCAACAGCAACAGCAGCAACAGCAGCAACAGCAGCAGCAGCAACAGCAGCAGCAACAACAACTGACGAACAATGACCGACTGTCAGAGTCAAAGTCCGCAGCTATAGTACAACATTCAAGTCCAAGTCCAACATTCAAGTCCAAGTCCAACATTCAAGTCCAAGTCCAAGTCCGAGTCCCAGTTCAAGCTTGTATGCAAGTCTTCATCATAATGCTGAAACATTTTGATTATCATACACTTAATTATGATTGATAGCTGTAAATGTTGATGTATGTTACGTTGCGCACTCTTATTGCTATTCCTCTCTCTCTCTCTCTCTCATTTACTCACTTACTGTCTTTCATTATCTATCTCTTTCTATTAGATACGTTCTGCTGCCAATTGATTTACTGTTAACCCCAACTCGAACTCCGTTTTCTATCATATATGTCTATCTACCTCTCTCTCTCTCTCTCTCTCTCTCTCTTTCTCTATGTTTCTATCTTTGTCTTTCTCTTGCTCACTTATATAGCAATCAAAACGGTTTTGCATACATATATCGCATATAGTCAAACAATGCCAAAAACCAATCAAAAAATAAAACAAAAAAAAAATTTTTTTTGCTAAAATAAAAATAGAAATACAAATCGAAAATTGTCTTTTGCCATATTTGTCGGAACTTGAACATAGCAGCAAAAATCACAAAAAAAAAAAAAAGTAAGAAAAAAAAAAATTGAAATGCAAATTGAGGTTACAAACTGTGTATAGAAAATGCCCAGAAATGGCTGACAAGAAGTCAGACTTCGAGATTCAAGACTTGAGTTTGAGTTTGAGTTGCAAGAAGTTACTTTATTGGCCAAGTGAAATTTGTTTTTCTTTTTCTATGTAGAGAATTTGTCGCAAATTGCAGTTGGCTGCAACAAAACAGTTGATGCGCCTCTTGCAAACTCCGCGTTTTTCTTGGCTTTATTTTAGCTTGTGAAAATTCGACACAGTCGCGCCACGGTCACGACTGAGACAAAGGACTGTGACGAAATCGTTGACTGCAAAAAAAAATTTGATTTTCTTTTTCTATTTGCTGCTTTGGCTGCGACTGCTTCTACTTTTGGCTTGGTCAAAACTATTGAGGTGATGCACAGCATTACGTGCGCTGCGTGAGTAGCTAACGTGACACGTTAACCAAAGAATAAAAATAACTTATAGAATTTATCAAATAATATTATTGCAAGATTATTGCAAGCCTATGCTCATCTCTAGCCTTTAGTATAATAAATCAGGCAGCACAGAAAGAATAAAGAAATGAAAGAGAAAGAAAAAAAACCATCAACACTTTAGCTTTATAATGCCGACTTGTAGTTTTTCTATGCTAGGTAAACTTCAAACTGTTTTATTAGTTGAGGATGATACAGACATTAGACAACTAACATTAGATGCTGAACATTGGACATTAGGCAGCTTCAGGCACTCCCATAATTAACGCACATTCCATGTACCCTTCCCTCTCTCTCACTCTCTCTCTCTCTCTTACAAGGAAAAGCGCATTGCGAAAAACTAAAGAAAAAGAAAAAAGAAAAAAAAACGTTAACAGCAAAAGAAAAAAGAGTGAAAAAAGAAAGAAATGAACGGCAAGCGAATCGCAAGACAAAAGTCAGCAAAAGAAGAAGAAGAAAGAAAAAACAGCAACAACAACAATGCCGCAGGTCGCAAAGCTGTAAAGATAAATCTAAAGAAAGTCCAATGAAGAAAGTGTTGGCCTCAAGGCCTCAGTGAAAGAGTATGGCAGTATGCAGAGAGGCAATGGGGAGTGAAAAGAACTGCCACATTATAATAATATCTATACGTTGCATAGTTAAAGAGATGCCAAAAGAAATTCCATAGACACAGCAGAAGTTACTGTAAAACAACAAAAAGACAAAAGACAACGACAAAAAAAAAATAAAAAAAACAAATGCAATAATTAGGCGCAACAAATTAAAGGCAACAATAAGTTGTTGCTGCTTCTTGCTATGTTGCAAAGATTAATTGAAAACAACGGCGGCGGCGTCGGCTTCTTCAACAAGATCAAAAGTAAATGTAAATAAAATTGCTTGTAATGTATTTTTTTTTTTTTTGTTATATTGCCTCTGCTTTTGTGCTCTTGCAACTTGTAGAAAGTTGATGGCTTATTTAAATGTGAATTGGCAACTGTTGATAGCTAACTGCTGTCTGCCTGTTGCCACAAACTGTGCGCTGTAAAAGTATTTTAACAATTTATTTCTATGTTACATTTGCTAAAAATATTTGTTGCCATTTATTTACTATTATTTTTTTTTTATATTTATTTTTTGTTTTTATTTTTGTAATATATTTTTTATTTTTTTGCTATTGTTATTGTAATTATGTTATAAACTTCTGACAAACTAATTTCGCTTTCTTTTTCTTTTTTTTTTCAATTTCCATTTTCAGGTAAGTTTGAATCGTTCCATCAACATCCGTAGAGCTCTTGCCACTCTACTTCGACAGCACTAACAATGCTTTTGTACGTCAAGTAAGTCTTCAAATGTCTATGAATCTTTTCTTCTTCCCTTCCCCCATTACTTTTCAGCAGTTGAAAAAAAAAAGTTAAGTTTAATGTGCGTATTAGCGTTGAAAACAAAATGTAAACATTTTGACCGTTTTTTGCGGTTTTCAGCTGCCTTTTTCTTTCTTTCAATTTCTGTTGTTGCTGCTGTTGTTGCTGTTGTTGTTGTTGTTGTTGTTGTTATGTAGCTAAACGATCAATAGATTCGTCTTCCTGTACACTTAAGTGAATTTTTGTCTAGTGAGCAAATAAACCTTTAACGCTTCAACGATGTAGAATGTTGAATGTTAAACATGTTGAATGCCGCCAGAAGAAAGTGAGTTTTGGTTTTTTTTTCTGTGTGTCTGTGTGTGCATAACAAACAGAAGCACATTACGTTAGCATTTGAGAGCCCATCAATTGCTTTTACTTATAGAATATCTCATAGTCTCATAGTGTACTTGAAGAAGGCAAAGCCAAAGACTTTGTATACAAATGATTTGGGTGGAGGCTTCAGTTAACTGAAGAACGTTTTGTCTGAGGTGTGAAAAGATGAAAGTGTTGCTACTGAGAGAACACAGAAAGAAGATTGCATTAAGTATAGTTGAAGAAGGTTTTTTGCTTGTTAGTTGTTAACTATTATCGATATTATTGAATTAGTTGTTAACCAAGTCTATTGGAAGTGGCAAAAAGTTAAGAAAATGAACAAGTTTAACAAAGATTCAGCACACTGTGATGAAATTTGTATAAAAATATAAAATTCTTATAATTTTGGTGTTATCGATAGTTATCGATAGATAGTTAAGCTAACTGAAATTATCGATAACAACTTGCAACTGCTTATTCACATATTTAACAGCATAATTATTCATATTCTTCACTTAACGATAGTCACAACTGTCGTGTTTGCTGTAATCGATAACTATCGATATTGATAGGCAATTTTTAGTTGCTCATTGACATAATAAAACGTCAAATCAAACGCCTGACAGCAGTACTAAACCTAACGATAGTCCTAATAGTCATGTTTGCTGTAATCGATAGCTATGGATATCGATAAACAAGTTTTAGTTGCTGATTGACATAATAAAACGTCAAATTATACGCTGGCAGCACTCCAAACCTGATGATAGTCCCAATAGTCATACTTGCTGTAATCGATAGTTATCGATAACACATAACAACTATTCTAAATAATTTGCAGCTATAGTAAACTGTTTAATTAGTTGCTGGCAAACTGTCTTAACTTAACGACAGTCATAAATAAAGTCATATCAAAATTATCGATAGTTCTATGCACAGCAAGTGAAATAATGGAAAATTTTAACTAGAAATTTCAGTTCATTAATGTCCCTAAAAAAAATTTAGTAATGAATCTAGCTCGTTAGCTGCTTGCTAGCTAGCTGTCGAACATCCGCTGTTCAATTAGATTTGTCCAGAGATTTTCAACTGCAACAACAACAACAAGAGCAACATGAAGAAGAAGACGAAAAAGAAGAAGAAGAAGAACAATCATTGCCTCGTTATGGATCATACTACTATTTGTTATTATTATTCTTGTACACAGCCGCATATAAACTCATTAAAAGTTCAACAAACCCCAGAAAAAAAAAAATAAAGCCAAGGCGAAACGTAAAGCGTAGAGCACCCGAAAGAACTGTTAATAAAGCCATTGGCATTGCTAGCCAACCAAGGTAGGGTTGGAGGAGAAGAGGGGGGCAGTCTAGGGGCCAGTCGAGGGGGCAATGCTTAAACTAGAACAATAAACTCGGCCAGCAGTCAGTTAAAACTACATACAATGTGCAGATGAAGCAACAGTTGAACAATATAAAGAAGAAGTAGGAGTAAGAGTAGAAGAAGGAGAAGAAGAAGTGCAAGAAGTAGTAGTAAAAGAAGCAAAAGAAATAGAAGTAATAAGTAAGTACTAAGCATAAAGAAAAATATTACGGCATTCAGCGCATTAAACACGAAACCAAGTTTAAGTCCAAGCAATAAACACGAACAACAACAACAATAAGACAATACCAACAGCAACAGCAACAACCATAGCAACAACAACAACAGCAAAAGATAAATTTATGACAAGTCACAGAAATGCTTAAGCAAAGTCATCATCGTGTTGCTGTTGACGGTTGACTGTTGGCTGTAGGCTGAAAGCATTAGAAACAAATTAGAACAAATTAACGGCAGCAAGGCAAGCAAAGGCAAACATGTTGCATTTGACACATTAAGAACTTGCAGCACTATGTACATATTTATGCTGCAAATGCAAGACTATTGTTTGCAACTATTGCAACTGCGCACAATTATGAACACTTGGAGTTGTCCACAAACATGGAATGTTGCTTGCTGTCAGCACTGTCTGTTGGCTAGTTGCTGCTGCAAGTGACCAATGTTGGAATTGCTGCTGCTGCATATAAGCTCGACTGCTACTGCTGCTGCATGCATGTTGCCACTGCTTGTATGGCAATTGGATTATTCAATTTTGTTGCTGCCGTCGCTGTTGCTGCTGCTGCTGTTGCCATTGCCATTGCCATCGTCATCGCTTGCAACTAAAATAATGTAATTGCTGTGCATCTGCGATGCCACGCCTGCTCGGTCAGCACCGCCAAAGCCGCGCTCCCTCACATAGCACATACAAGGCGCTCGCTCTCAAAGCTTTTTACGCCCCAATACTTTGCAACATTTGATGCAATCTCGCAGACATTGGGCTAGTTTTTTTCTGCTTCTTACTCATTTTTTTGCTATGCTGTTGCTGTTGCTGCTGCTGTTGCTGCTGCTGTTGCGTTACACTTATATCATAGCGAAAAAATGAAATACAGGAAAGCAAAGTTAGCTACAGCATGTCGAAGATTTCATACACTTAAAACTTTTCATATAAAAATTCAATTTTTTAACAATCATTTCTATGGCAGCTATGTGATATAGTAGTCCGATTTGAAACAAATTTATATGAGACGTATGTCTCGTCACTAGACTCAAATTCTGGAAGTTTCAGCTGAATAGCTTGACAAGCAAAAAAGTTTTTCATACAATAACTTAATTTTCAACCGATCAGTCCTATGACAGCTATATGATAGAAAGGTCCGATTAAGACCAAATTTATATGAAACGTGCAAATCGTCACTAAACTCAAACCCAGTAAGTTTAAGCTTAATAGCTTGAGAAGAAAAAAAATTTGGCATACAAAAACTTAATTTTCAACCGATCAATCCTATGACAGCTATATGATATAGTAGTCCGATTTGAACAAAATTTAGGTATGACGTGTAAGTCGTCACTAAACTTAAATCCTGTAAGTTTCAGCAGAATAGAATGACAAACAAAGAAGTTTTTTTTACGAAAACTTAATATTTAACAGATCGTTCCTATGGCAGCTATATAATATAGTAGTCCGATTTGAACAAAATTTATATAAGGTGTGTAAGTCCTCACTAAACTCAAATCCTGTAAGTTTCAGATAAATAGCTTAACAAACAAAAAAAAAAACTAAATTTGCGGACAATCGTGCCTATGGCAGCTATAAGATATAGTCGTCCGATCCTGCCACTTTTGACTTATATGTAGCCCAAGAGCATATGCAGCAACTATATCAAGTTTCATTGAGATAGCGTTTAAACTGAGCTTAATTCAGTTTCAAATAGACGAACATGCAGCTGTGACTCCTTCTGTCGATGCTGAACAGTAATATATACTATATACTTCATGGGGTCTGCTATGCCTGCTTGGGCGCTTTACAAATTCCTAGCCACAATTAATATACCCTTGGCAAG
The DNA here is from genome assembly GCA_037044475.1 of Zaprionus obscuricornis. Lineage (NCBI taxonomy): Eukaryota > Metazoa > Arthropoda > Insecta > Diptera > Drosophilidae > Zaprionus > Zaprionus obscuricornis. Next base: position 39,579 of record JBAMBR010004828.1, on the reverse strand, counting down.
GGTATAAAAAGAAACTGTTGCAATAACATGCTGCGCATAGGAAGAGGAAGATGACATGGCAAGCATCGCCTTTGCTTCGTGCCACAGTCTGTTTTAGGCTCATCCGGCTGCAGCTTTTGTTGCTTGACAAGTTATGCGACGGCAGTAGCAACAGCAAAAAAAAAAATAATAATAAAAATAAAAAAATAAAAATAAAAATAAAAAAATATTTGTGTACATAAAGAAGGAAAATGTAACGCCGCTTAAGATGAATATCAGTTACGTTACGCAGACTACGCGCTGTATCGCATTACGTTGCTGCGTCGTGATATTTTCTAGCCACATATCGCATGTTGCATGTACTTCTTGTTGTTGTTGTTGCTGTTGTTGCTATTGTTGTTGCTGCTGCCGCTATTGTTGCTGTTGTTGTTGCTGCTGCTGCTATTGTTGTTGTCGTAGTTGTTACTAAAGTTGCTGCTGCTGCTGCTGTTGCTGTTATAGCCTTGGGTTTCCATGAATGCACTTTGAACTTTTGCTGTACAACAGTTGAACTCTGTCCACCATAACTAACATAACTGACCATCATATATACTACATTATCTCTCTCTCTCTCTCTCTCTCTCTCTGTTTCTCTCTCTCACACACACATCTGCCGCCCTACTCTCTCGTCCCTTGCTGTACAATTTATTGAGGCATTTTAATTATGCCTCGCGGTCAACAAACAATTTTCAACTATAAAATAGTCTAGGAATATTCCTGCTGCTGCTGCTGCTGCTGCTGCTTGTTGAATATTGTTGGTAAAGTTTTGAATTTCTCTATATGTGTGTGTGTGTGTGTGTGTGTGTGTGTGTATTAGCCGATGGCTATCAAAGGCCAACAAGCCGGAAAAAGCGTTAAACAAACAACAACAACAGCAGCAACAGCAGCAACAGCAGCAACGTACACAGCAACAACAATAGCAGCAGCAACAGCAGACACAGCAGCAACAGCAAGCAAAGTCACAGCAGCAGCAATAGCAGCCACAGTCCAAGCAGCAGCAGCAACAGCAGCAGCCATAAACAGCAACAACAATAGTCACAGCAGCAACAGCAACAGTCACACCAACAACAGCAACAACAGCAGCAGCAACAATAGTAAACATTGAAAGCAAACAGTAGACAAACAAATGTATTGCGTGGATTTGCATGAGAAACTACAGTTAACAACATAACAATCTAACAACAACATTAAGTCAAGTGAAATGTGTACACAACAGCAACATCAACAATAACAGCAGCAGCAACAACAGCAACAACAATAATAATCAGCTCTAAGCGACAGCAACAAGCCAAATCTTAATGTTAAATACAATTTTCGGCATCGTGAGGCGGCAATCTACTTGAAATTTCACGCTCTTTAAATAGCAACAACAACAACAAAAGCAGCAGCAGCAACATAAACTTGAGCACTTACAGAACTTGCAAGAAAAGAAGAAAAAGTAGAAAAAAAAAATAACAATTAAATAAACAACTGAAAGAAATAAAGAAAGAAAAAAAAACTTTTCATTTTCACTTGACGCATCAAATTAAATAACAAACAAATAAAAAGCCCTTCAAAAGAAATTACAAGTGTTGCACGCCAGCAGCAACAGCAACAACACGACACGACAGCAACAGCAACAGCAACACATGTTTATCATATAATGGCAACTAATTTTCTGTTCTTTTTTTTCACTACTTAACTATAAATAAAACAGAAGGCGGCACGCATTGAGTGTTTGTGTGTGTGTGGAGGAGGCAAGTGTAGGCGTGGCAGCTCACATAAGTTGTGACTTTCACATAATTAAATCAAATATCAAAATGAAAATTAAAATGAAAATGAAATTGAAAATTATTTATTAATTGCGTTCAGTCTGCACGCAGCACAGTAGAAATTCAAAGCTTAAAGCTATGGTGGGCAAAATGACAAGTGGGCGTGGCATATTAACATATTACAACAAGTCTATATGAAATTTGCATTGAATTCAACAACTTTTATTTTTATTTTTTTTTTTGGCGTTTCACTTGCTTGTGAAAATTGTAAGAAATTTAGAGAAAGAAGCAGCAGCAGCAGCAGTGGTAGATAACTGCAAAGCGTGCTACACATATAAAAAGCAAAAGATAAAAAAAAAACAAGCTGACGCCACGTCTTGCCTGTCAGTTACATGCGTTTAACATTAGCTTTGACTTTGCCTGCTGCTGCTGCTATTGCTGCTGTTGGCGTTGCTGCTGTTGCCACTTCAACTGTTGCTGTTTCAACTGTTGCCGTTTCAACTACTGTTGCTTCAAGTGTTGCTACTACTACTGCTGCTGCTGCTGCTACTGCTGTTGCGCTCATTAAAAGTAAATTTTGTGCGCTTGGCATAAATCAAGCGGAAACTACAAAAAAAAAATATAAGAAAAAAAAATATAAAGCACATTTTCAATGAGAGAAAATGAATTCTAGAGCATAAAATATAAATTAAGTTGATTTGTGTCAAGGACAAATTTAAAACAACTTGAAGACATACATATATTCAAGCATGAAATGTCTAGAGCGTGTAATAGTTATTGAAACTATTAATACGCGAAGGATGCTCAGGATGATCAGGTTACTCAGCATGATATTCACAATGTTGTAGAAGCAGCTCTACAACTTTTATGATACTTTTGATAAAGTTTAACAACACTTATTGCTATTAAGCAGCGATAGTTTTACTTTTCAATAGTCAAAAGAATAGCTTAGAACATTCAAGAGCTGTAAAACTGTAAGTCTACCAAAGTCTCAGCTGAAAGATTTATTATTATATTTTTATTTTAATTTTTATTTATTGTTTTTTTATTTATCATTTTTATTTATTTATTTTATTTACTTATTTTATTTATTTATTTTATGTATTTATTTTATTTTTTTCTTTATTTATTTATTTAATTTAATAAATTTTTTAATTATTTTACTTATTTTATTTATTTGTTTTACTTTATTTATTTATTTGTTTTGTTTTATTTTATTTTATTTTATTAAGTTTTTTTTATTTTATTTTAATTATTTATTTTACTTTATTATAAATTTATTTTATTTTATTAATTTATTTTATTTTATTAATTTATTTTATTTATAAATTTATTTTATTTTATAAATTTTTTACTTATTTTACTTATTTTATTTATTTGTTTTTATTTGTTTTACTTTATTTATTTATTTATTTTTTTATTCATTTGTTTTGTTTTATTTTATTGTATTTTTCTATTTTATTTTATATGATTAATTTATTTAATTTTATTAATTTATTTTATTTTATAAATTTTTTTTTTATTTATTTTTTTTTTTATATATTTTTTTATTTATTTTTAATTTATTTTCTTTTATTATTTTTTAATTTTACTTTATTATAGTACTAAACGATAGTTGCGATAGTTTAATGCCATTAATATTTACCAACGATAGTTCTAAATTCCAATATTTTAAAGATTACAGAAAATCCAATTGCTCTAAAACTGTAATTCGACAAAAGTCCTAAAAGTTTTTTACAACTTAAACTTCAAGATTAACTTTGAAGATTTTAAAATGCATAACGATAGTTTATAATCACTTGTTACTGGCATTAAGGCATTAAACTTTCTTAAAGTGAGAAGATAGTAAAATATCTAATAGCTCTAAAACTGAAACGCTACAAAATTTCAGAATTTTTATGCAAATTAAGTTTTCAGATAAAATTCTATTTTAATGCTCAGCGATAGTTAATAAACACTTGTTGCTGTCATTAAAGTTCATTAAATTTACTTTCCAACAGTCTAAGAATAATAGAGTGTGCAATAGCTCTAAAACTGTAAGTCTACAAAAAGTTTTCTAAGTTAAGCTTGTAAAATTTCTCATTTTTTTTTTTTCTAGTGCTCAACGATAGTTGCAATAGTTTTATAATCACTTGTTGCTAGTATTAAGCTAAGCATAATTTTTTTTTTACTTTCCCTGCAAATGTTTCTAAGTTTAACTTTGTCAAGTTTTTTGTTTTTGCCAAGCTCAAGAGACGCTGCAACAAGAAAAAACTTGAAGGATATTTTCTAGGCAAGTTTGCGAAGTCAATCAACGGGTAATACAGCGCTTCTAAGTCAACATCTTTCACTTTTTATTGGCATTAGTGACAGTGGCAACAGCAAACTTAATCATAAATAAAGCTGCATAAAGCTGCGTTTTGCTTGTCTGTCAACCAGTTGCATGCAACATACATAGAGAAAGAGAGAGACATATGTGTAAATCAACAAAATGCGTTGCACAGTTGCAAAATTAGCTGTCAAAAGTTTTGGCAAATATTGGCTTAATTGACACTTCACTTCAGTCGATGCATGGGGCATGGGGCATGCTGCAGCAAGTGGCATGTGGCACAGCAAAGAACTAAACAAACATTGACCAAACTTTTTTTTGGGTCTGCGTTTTGCAGCACACACTCTATGGCTATCTCGCTCGCTCACTCTACGCTTTCATTCGCATGCATAAAAGCAAAATTTCCTGCGCTAAATCAACAACAGCAGCAGGCAGCAGCAGCAGCAATGCGGCAAAGAAATCAACGGAAATGTCACTTTCTTTTCAATCAAAACGCAATTCATGGCACTCGAAAAGCATCAACGGGCAATGCTACAAAAGGTCGTGCCACTTCATGAGGCGAGACGCGCGCAACACTCGACACAAAACGGGAAGAGAAAAAAAAAAAAAAGTAACAACAACAGCAAAAAAAAAGCGGAAAGGTAGCCAGCAAGCAAGCAAGAAGTGCGCCTAGAAACACGATTTTCGAGTGTTGGGTGGGCTACGATGCAAGCAAGGGGCAATGTTGCAAGTTGGCCAAAGGCGGGGGAAAAAATACAAAAAAAAAGGCAGCAGCGCTGAACTTTAAACTGTGCCATGTCGAACGACAACATTGCACACAAAAAAATTAAACTACAACAATAGAAAAAATAAAAATAAAAATAAAGACGCGACGCTTTAATTTGCAATTCGTGGAAAAAATTCTTTAAACTAAAGTCTAGTTAAGCTGCCTAAATCGCAGCATCACCTGCTGCCGCTGCCGCTGTTGCTGCTGTTGCTGCTGCCTGGACAGTTGCCAGTTTGCTTGTCCAACAACATGGTAAATATTTAAAAATCTACTTAGCCAAAGTGAAAGAGACAGACGTTGGCGCAGGCAGACATTGGCAGGCTGTGGCAGTTAGCAAGTCGAGAAACAATGCAACAAGGCGACAGTTGCACATTTGGACAGATGCGACAAACAGCTGACTGCCAAGCTCAATAATAATGCGCCAGGCGAGTGTAAATCAGAGACAGAGACAGAGAGAGAGCGAGACAACAACAATTGGCGGATACAGGCCGAAAATGCAAATGCAAATGATTGGCATGGGAAACGCTCGTTTCTGGGTGAAGTGCCAGAGCCTAAAGAAGTTAAGCTCAATTATACGCTAAGTAGCAGCAATAGCAACAGCAACAGCGAGAAAAAGAGAGAGAGAGAGAGAGACAGGCGCATTAAAGACAGACAGAGATAGCAATAGACAATAGCAGGCAAAGGCTACAATTAGTTGATATAAAAATTGTTAAGAAATTTCAAGTGAGAGTTGAGTTTAAATTTCAAGCCAAAGGTTGCATTTTTTTTATACTGTCAGCTAACATGGCGTATGAGTAATATTTAAATGAAAATAATTAACTTAAGAGTTTAAACACTGCCTAAAAATTTAAATAAAAAAAATATGCAAAAAATGAGAAATAAAAAAAAACTTAAATTAATAAATGCTTAAAATGTGAAAAACTTAAAAAAAAAAATGCAAGCTGTTAATCAAAGTCATGGCTCAATGTTAAATGTTGCATATATGTTATAATAATTATGCTACCTACATTGCAAACTTAATTTCCTACTGTTGCTCTCACTCGCTCATTCTGTCTTCTCACTCTCTCATGCTACAGTCAGCAAGACTATCAATTAAGTAAAGCTTAACTCATTAAAAGCGGCTCAGTTTCAGCTTGAAAAATTCTTTACGCATTCAAGAACAAACTGATGATTTAATTTATTTATGTATGTGTATGTGTATGTGTGTGTGTGTGTGTGAGGCAAGAGACAAGAAAAAAGAAGTTTTCAAACATTTTAATAGCTGCACAAAAGTCACCAAGGTTATGGAAATGATGAAACCAAGAATGAGAAGACAAAAGGGAAGACTTTGAAGACTCGGTAGCAGCGGCAGGAACTGACAGACTGGTAAACTGTAGAAAAACAGGAAAATAGCAAACAGAGAGAGAGAGAGCGAGAGAGAGAGAGAGAAAGAGAACGAGCACATACAGTAAGGGACAAGAAAACATATTTAGAAAGTTTTTTGCTACATGAAAAAGTTAGCTGAGTTAACAGGGAAATGTCTTGGCATTTATGGAAAGGAAGTGACGGGGCGCTGTCGCTACTGTTGTTGCTCTATCTAACTATCTCGTTCTCTCTCTTTCTAAATCTAACTCTATGTCTATCTCTGTCGTTGTTGTTGTCGTTGTCGCTGTGTGTGTTGAGTATCGCGTACAAATTATCAAGTAAATACCAAATGCTCAACTAAGCAAAAGTACGTTGAGTGCGTTTGGCAGTTACCAAGGGTTACAAATACACACACACACATACACACACACACACAGTACACACTCTCACAGTAAACATTTTATATACTTCCCTTGCATCAATTTCTTAATAACTTTTCATTTTTGCCCTTGCAACAGGCGCTGGCTTCCGCTGACTGCAGCAGGGAGTGAGGAGCAGGGCAGCAAGTTGCATTCAAGCAATTTGTGGCATTATGTGAGGGTCTAGTTTGCCATTAACCTGCTGTATGTGTTTTGCCAAGCTGCATTACACTTGCTGCATTTACTATTTTGAATGCCACAAGTTGTAAGAGCAGCAGCAAGCAGCAACAGCAGCAAAATTCTTTAGCGTCTTCAACGTTCTCTGCTTCTTTGTTGTCGACGTCTGATTCTTTGGCTTTATTACAATTTAAGCGTTTTCAATTTAAGCTTTAGTGAATACTGCAGCACGTTGTTATTAAAGTGCAGAGACGACCAAGAAGAAGAAGAAGAATAGCAGCCGTAATAGCAAATAGAAATGAAATGGCAAAAGTAGCAGAAAGAGAGAAAGAAAAAAAAAAAAACTATTTAGTTACGCGTCTGCAACTGAGCGTCAATTTCGCACTTGGCAAACGCAGCAAATACACACAATGCCACAACAAACGCACACACACACACTGCCTGACTAAACAAATATGTGCGTTGGCAACACTTAGACGGCTCATGTAGAACCAACGAGGAGACAAACAAGCTCAACACAACACAAAAAAAAATGGCAAGAAAGCAACAAAAAAATTGAAAAAAAAAAAATACAACGTGCAAATATTTGCAACTGACAAGCAACGTCTCTGATTTTATGCAACACTGCAGCTAACTGCAGTCAACATATCCCCCACCCACCCTTGCCGCCCTTGCCACCTTACCATATTGCCACACATAAAGGCAAAGCCCACGCAATAAAAAAAAAATAAAAATGGTTTTTCTTTTGCATCTTAGATGCGTCTGCAGTTTAATTAGAGTTTAACTTTTCATACCCGGCAGCAGGTCGGGTATAAAGGGTATAATAAGTTTGTTAGCAGCAGCAGCAAAGGTATGTAACAGACAGTAGTAGGCGTGGCAGCGCACTTATGCCTACTAAGTTACACAGTGAAGTCAATGGAAACGTCTGTGCGTAGATTTAGTGCCAGATCATCTCAGGAATTTTAGGAACTACAGACCTAAAAGTAATTGATCAACTTTGTTTTGGATTTTTGTTAGGATTCCCAAGCTCTCAAGAAATTACGCTATAAAACGACGAACCCACAAAAAAACCCTCACAGTAGGGTTGATCAAGTTTGGGCTCAGGATTTTTGTCAAGATTCCCATAGTCTCAAGAAATTAAGCTATAAAACGACGAAAAAACCCTCAAAATTGATCAAATTTGTTTTGGATTTTTTTGGGATGCCCATAGTCTCCAGAAATTACTCTATAAAACGACAAACTCCAAAAAAAAACCCTCAAAGTAGAGTTAATCAAGTTTGGGTTTAGGATTTTTGTCGGGATTCCCATAGTCTCCAGAAATTAAGCTATAAAACGACAAACTCCAAAAAAAAACCCTCAAAGTAGAGTTAATCAAGTTTGGGTTTAGGATTTTTGTCAGGATTCCCATAGTCTCCAGAAATTAAGCTATAAAACGACAAACTCCAAAAAAAAACCCTCAAAGTAGAGTTAATCAAGTTTGGGTTTAGGATTTTTGTCAAGATTCCCATAGTCTCCAGAAATTACGCTATGAAACAATAAACTCAAAAAAAAAAAACCTCACAGTAGGGTTGATCAAGTTTGGGTTAAGTTTTTTTTTCAGGATTCCCATAGTCTCCAGAAATTAAGCTATAAAACGACGAAAAAACTCTCAAAGTTGATCAAGTTTGTTTTGGATTTTTGTCAGGATTCCCATAGTCTCCAGAAATCATGAAAGTTATATAATTTAAAATTTTTCTTTTTTAACGTCCCTGCAAACTCCCTGACGGGTATCCAACAGTTGAGCATACTGAATTCTGTAGCACTTTGCTTATTTGTTAAGTTAGCAGACATCAATCAAGCGCTGCGTAAATTATAGTGAATAAAATTTATTTTTTTCTTTCTTCGTTTCTTTTTTTTGTTTTTCTAATAGAAGACGGCGACAGCAAAACCAACGAAATATCATTATTATCCACACAATCAACACATTTATCTGCTGCCTGAATGCGCCATACAGCAAGTCTGCAATGCTGTCTATGTGAGACTCAACTACACTCAACCACTGTGCGCCTGTCCATCAAGGTGAGTTGCATACTGTAACTGCAGGGACTGCAACGGCGACTATGACTATGACTGAGATTGAGATTGAGATTGAGACTGAGACTGAGACTGCAATTTCCCTGCGCAGCTAGAACTTAAGCTAACTAAAACTCAATCTCAATCTCAATCTGTTATTTTTTTTTCTATTTTTTTTCTTTCATTTCTCATTTTATGCTTAGATATCGTGATCCCTGCTCGGCCAGCCTCAACGAAGATGATCAGCACACAACGAAATTGGTCGGTGATAATAAGAAGAAGGTAAGTTTCATGTCCAAGTCTAAGTCAAGCATCAGTTAAGAGCGAAAGAGAGAGAGTGTGAGTGAGAGAGAGAAATAGCTTAGTGCCTAGTCGTTTCTCACAGTGTATAATATAGCATATAAGTAATTGCTATCAATGATAGATCATGTGTCTGAGCACGACCTACGCTTACGGGAGAGAGTGCTAGAGTATACAGAGAGAGAGAGAGAGAGCTGAAGATAGAGATAGAGATTGAGTGAGTGAGATTATTTCTTTTTGCCAAAGAGTTTTCCTAGAAGCAAAGTTTTTGCGATTTGTAATCCATACGCTGACTCTTTCACTATCTCTCTAGCTATCTCCCTCACTCTCAATTAGCTGAGCAGACGCATAATTGAGTTATAAATGCCGCCCGTGTTTCGTAGAAAAAAAAATAAAGAAAAATCACATAGGAAAATTGCATTGAAATTAAATAATAAAACACTTTTAATACACATAATGGGCGAGTGAGGGAGCGCGAGCGAGCGTGCGAGCAAGATAGCAACATAGTTAGATAGTTGGACAATGGATGGACCACAGAGTATGCGCTAGGCTAGGCGTGGGCCGTTTGTTGCTGCTTAATTGCAGCATGTAGAGTACCGTTGAATGCCACACTTGTTGCTGCTGCTGCTGCTGTTGCTGTTGCTGTTGATGATGATGATGATGATGATTTTGCTGTTGTAGTTGACGCCGGAACTGTACGAGTAGTTGAGGTGCAGCAACAACAATAGAGAAGGCGGCATCAACAGCAGCGAAATTATGAAAATGCGTTTAACGACAAAGAGTAGAAAAATATGCACTGAAAATGTAGCTAGAAAAACTGGCACAACAACAACAGCAGCATGAAGAAGAAGAAGAAGAAGAAGGAAAACGGGTAACACACTGTAACTGGCAGGCCACATTAACCTGAATGGCAGCCAATTGGCAATTGGCAGTCAATGGAGCGGGCGAAAGGAAATGCCAGAGCACTAAGAGCTTTAAGAGCGTCAACAACATGCAAAGAGCCAAAGCGCCGCAAGTCAATCAAATTATTGACAGCAGCAACAACAGCAGCAAACTACAACAGTAACACGAAAATTCTGTTTAAGGACAATCATGTTGTTGCAATTGAAAGCAGATCAACGTTTTTGGCATGCAATTTAACAGTTTTGTGCTTTGGCTAATGTGGCACAAGCACTGACGGGTCGGCTAGCCCTGCCCCTAGCTTTAGCTCTACTGGTGCTCCTACTCATACTTCTACCCGAGTGTCTACCCCCGTCTCTATCCACGACTCTAGTGGTACTCCTATTCAAAACTTCTGCCCATGCCCCTACCCATGGTCCTAGCCGTACCCCTATCTGTCTAATGCCTTAGGCTATTGCTGTAGTCTAGCTAGGTGTAAGTGACAGCTACTTGTTCACAGCTACCGCAGCATGCTCCGCTTGCATGTTAACTTTCAATTTGACTCACGATCAATGATATCAGCAGTTAGAGAGAGAGAGAAAGACAGATGGGGAGAGCAATAAGACTACAGTGGTAGAGTGATAGAGAGTAACGAGAGTGCAGATAGACTTCATTGTAGAGTGATAGAGATAAAGGAAAGTTCAGGGGGACTACAGTATAAAGATATGCCTGGCAGGGAAAGTGCAGGGTAACTACAGTCTAGTCAGACTAGACACTCCAGCCGCTAGGGAAGGTCGCTTAGTCCACTTTCTTTGATGCCCTGTAGCCAAAAGTGTTATTGCAGACAGAGACGATTCAAGTGAATGTCTAATTGAGCTACTCCCAATATCTAACATACATAGTAGTTATTAAGCATGTCTAGACAGTCTAACGGTACATTCTAACCATCAATATCGATACCTATTTTCAAATAGGCAATTACATTGGCTAAAACCTGCGAGGCAACTACTGAAATGCGCGAATGTCGCTCACCCAAAGATTGGTCACTGCTGGCATTACAAAATACACGCACTGGCAAATCACATTACCTTGTCATCTGTCGCTGTCCCGATCACTTTAAAATGGGTAAGTTTCGCCTTATAACAAAACTATCTATAGACTAACATTAACTTTCTATGCTCTATTATTTTTTTTTTGCAGAGGGTCCTATGGCACATGATCAGCCCACATATGCAAGTGTGCCTGGTATTCGTGTCTTTGGCATGATGTGTGTCAAGCCTGGTTACTCGGTGCGCAAACCTAGCGGACAACCTCCCAAACGCTATCAGCTACAGAAGCCTTTCTATCGTCCAGGCATTGGTGGAGGCGCCGGTGGTGTGCAGAAGGATAGCTACGGCAGACCAATCTATGGCGGTAGCAGCAGCAGCAGCAGCAGCGGCCTTAGCTCATTGGGCAGTCAAGTGGGCAGCTCAGCGATTAGTGCCAACTATCAGCCACAGGATCAAACATTCCAAGGCGGCAGCAGCTCCTATCAATATCTTAATCGACCCGAAAGCATACATTCCCAACAGCAGCATAGTTCACCCAATTTCCGGCCAGATCAATTTGCTTTAAGTGGTTTCCCTGGCAGCAACTATGGACGTAATAATGAGCGACGCGGTGAGGCGCCGCCAATTGAGGCAGCGGCTGAGGAACGTGAACAATTACCAAGTAGCAGCACACAGGCTAGTGATGAGGCAGAGGCACGCACCACGTTGCAAGCGGAATCGAATGCTGAGCTAAGTGAATCATCGACGGCGGAGGATCTAGCAACGCTAACAGAATCAAGCCGAGTAAAACGATCCTTGGATGCGGAAGATGATGAAATTGAATTTCCCTGGGATCGTGTAATTGCATTTGGTCAAACACTTATCTGGGATTAGGTAAAGTATGATGATGATTAAATAGCAGCTGAAGAGGACGAAGAAGAAGAAGATAAGGAGAAGAAACAAGAAACTAGTAGTTAAATTTTTTGCTAGCACAAAATTTACGAAATGAATCGCAAATTTTGTTATTAATATTTCTATAATCTATAACTGTGACTGAAGGCGCAATCAATCGCGCGCATCGGAATGGGAATCTTCCGGGATTAATAACAATTACGTGAGACAAGTAACGTTACGCAACGCAACATCACGTAATGCATAAAATACTTAAAAAATTTTAGTTTATAAGAAAAAAAAACACGAAACACTTTTTAAGCATTAAGCATTTTAAATGGCATTTTTTTCGATCCTTTGATTGATCGCAGCAAAACACATACACACACTCACACATACATAAATACACATACTAATTTATTATTAAACATAAATAATCGTATATACAACAACAAGAAACAATAACGAATTAATTAAACAATTAAATTAAGCAAATGCTGCTAAATGCATAAAACTAATTGTTTAATTAATTTGTTTTGCATGTTTAAATGAGAAAAATTATATTTTACATGGCCTCAATTTTTAATAATCTTTTTAAAATATATTAAACAAAATGAACAAATAAAACAAAAACATATTTAAAAATGAAAATAAAATAAAAAAAAAAAATGAAAAGAATATAAAAAAAAAAATAATTATTTATTAAGTTGAACTTATTTATGTGTAGAATTAAGCTGCATTTACTAGTAGTTAAATTAAATATCAAAAAAAAAAAATTAAATTTATATATATATTTCAAATTTTAATTGGCAAAAAATTGATAAAAAAAAGTAAATTTCGAAAAAAATTTTTGGAAAAAGAATTAAAATATTTTTTGCGGCAAATATGTAATGCAAAATGTAATAAATTATTTATACATTTTAGTTAAATAAATAATAAACATTAAAAAAAAAAAATGCAATTGAAATTTTTAAAATTTTATGTGTAAAAATAAGGGCAAAATATTATTTTGAAAATGTTGAATTTTCATAGGAAACATGCTAATGTTAACGGCAGCACTTTAAACTGTCTATTAACAGCGCATTAACAGTGTGAATGTAAACAATTTGAGCAACTGTTATGATCAGCAGAGTCAATAAGAGACTGTTATGCTTAACAGTTAACATAACAGAAAGACTGCTTATTAACATAAGTCAGTAATATGAGCACAAAGAAAATTGAGAGACTGTTAAATTTAACATAAACACATGAGAAAGTAAATTGAGTAACTGTTGCGATTAACAGCGCATAGTGTACGAAGAAACTGTTACGATTAACAGCTGCTAAAGATAAAAACATAATTTTGTATATAAAATAAACATTTGCTTGACTTACCCAACATATCAGCATTGACCACAATATTACAGCTGTACATAGGCGTTACGAGACGTTGTGGCTGATTCTGGAAAGCCTGACGACAAACTTCCTTGGCAGCTGTTAACACTTGTCCTGCAGCAAAATACCAAGAAATATTACAAATATTTTATAATTATTAAAGCAACCTCAGACATACCTGAAAAAGGTCCAAAACCGCGTGCATTTAGATCTTCACCCTCAGCCTGCACAGACCATTCGAGCACCACAAAGCAGACACCCTGCATGGGTTCCTCACAGAGTGGTCCGGCGCCTGTTGTCAATTGGAAGCCATTGACCAATGAACTATTGAAATCTTTGCGTGCATCGCTAGCACTACGTAAATCCGTATCCGAACTCTTGGATTGTGTACACCAGAAATCTGGCTGCTCATAATCACTGAGATTCAGTAAAATGTTTGTGCCACAATTGCGTGGGCCCAAAGCCCATATGCGCTGCACCAATTGTTCGGGTGTTAGGCTGCTCAGTTCCTGCAGCTGTAACTCGGCGAAAGCGGCAATCAGTTGTGTCTTGATGGACGTCAGCAGCGACTGAAACTTTTCCGAGAGCAGAGTATTGCGTGATGTTGCCGCCAGTTCCTAGAAATTGAAGAAATTTCAACTGAAAATTCTTCTGGCAAGAAATCCTAGAACTTACCTTGAAGACATTGGCATGCTGCTCCAACAACTGCACAGCTGCTGCTGGCAACGGCAATGCTATGACACGCAACGTGCCCAACTTATTCAGCGTCTGCTGTGTGGCAATCTTCTTGGTAACATCCTTGTCATCGGCTGTCTTCACAATCGCCTCATTGACCATATCAACGGTAGCATCCGGCACAATGGTTTCCCTGAATGAAACAATTGGCTTGGAGACATTCACCTTAATCTTGGCATAACTCTGCTCCAAATCATGCACACATTTCTCTACATGCACCTCGCCCAGTGTTGTAATAACATGTTCACCCGTTGGAGCAACGGATACTTGTACACAAGCATCGGCTTGATTTAGTAACTTAAGTCCTTTGACCAATTTGGGCATATCCTGTGGCTGCACTGGTTCAATGGCAACTCTCAAAATGGGGGTAGCCATAATGCTCAACTCACTGAACGATGTGCAATCCAAGGTGCTGCTTAACGTTGCCGTCTTCACAATATGCGTCTCCAGGCCGCCAATGCCAACAATATTGCCCGCCGGCACCTCATCCAATAGCTGCAGTTCACCGCCCATAAACATATACAGATTGCCTACGGTGACTGTTGTGGCATAAGGCGCCTCATCGGGTATACGATGTGTGGGCTGGCGAGGATCATGTTTGGGTGATAGATTATACAATTGCATGCCACGTCGCAATGTGCCGCTAAAGACACGCGCAAAGGCTATGAATTCATATTCCTGACGTTCCTCCTCTGGTGCCGGTTGCTCTGCTGGCGTTTCCTCTGCTGCTGGTTTTGAATTTAACTGCTCAACGCCTTGGGTAAGCTTCTCTAGTTCCGTCTGTTCCGTCTGCAGTTTACGTTCCTCAATACGTCGACGCACTTCATCGCGACGTTGTTGCAACTCCTGATCTGTCAGTCGCTTAGGACGATTCTGTGGCAATTGTGAGACATGTATCGGTGTCATCTTGGATACGAATGCAATGACATCCTTACTCTGCGCATTACAGCTTCTGAAACTATCCTTGAGTGCCAATGTTTGCGCTGGCAATGAATTCAATTCCATATTCGCCGGATAGAGCAAACGTTGTGCACGTTCCTCGCTGATGCAGTGCGGCGGCGGTACATGACGCACAACCATTTGCAGTACACTGCGATCAATGGGCAACCATTGCCCAAGCACAGTCTTTATCTGTAGTTTGACATCCGTCAGACGCAAGTCACGTGCGGCCAGCTTTAGGCCAAGTTTCTCAGCTATCAGTGGCAACTTATCCTTATCCTTGCGCACAGCGATTGTATCATAAAGGCTCCAAATATTTTCCAGCACAAACTGTACAAACATTGGCTTCTTGGCCTTCTCCTGTGCACCTGGCATGGCGCATTTCTTTTTGCTATTGTAGTAGAAATCACCCCAAAGCACTTGCTCCAGCTCTGCACGTTTCATTTCCAGCCGCTCTGCATAAGTGGCAGCAAAATCTCCTACCGCAAATGCCCAACCATCGTAAGCGGAACAGAAGACAACATTGCCGGCAGCAGGTGAGAAATATAGCTCCGAATCATCGACTTGCTCTAGCGCCGATTCATAGTTATCCTTGTCCGTCATATCCTCCTTGGCCAGCACATCGGAGGCAAAGATGCTGCCCAGCACAGCATTGACTTGTTCCAGCACTTGTGTTAAATGAAAATATGCATCCAATGGCGTCATTTGTTTCTCCAATATCAGACGATCAAGTTTATTAAGCAGCAGCACAGGCTTCAGTTGCTCCTCATAGATCTGTTTGAGGCATGCGCGTGTCTGTGGTCCAACACCTTCCACAACATCGACAACAACAATGGCGCCATCACACAGCCGGACAGCAGTTGACACTTCACTGGAGAAGTCCACATGTCCAGGTGAATCGATGAGATTTATTAAATAATCTGCATTGCAATTGTCTTGATAATAAAGTGATATGCTGCTACTTTTCATTGTAATGCCACGCTCCTGTTCATCCTGTCGACTGTCCATATAACGTAGCTTGCCTAAATATAACATTTCACATGAACTTGAAATGGTAAAAGCATCAACAACAACAATAACAAACCTGCCATGCGTTGTGAAATGATTCCATTACTTGCCACGAGGGAATCTGCTAGCGTTGTCTTGCCATGATCAACATGCGCTAATATACAAATATTGCGTACTTGTTGTTGTTTTGCTTGTAATTGTACAAAATCTTTTATATCTACCACTGGCATCTTTTTATTTGCAATAATAATTTTTATACCTGTTGCCAAAACAATATTTTGAAACAATATGCGTACAATCGTTGCTGTTATCGATAACAACAGTTCTGCTGTTAAAAGCTCAAACAGCTGTTAGTGCCAATTGGTATCGAAATGTTGTAAATAGCGCGCAAAATGTACTCGATGCTTAAATTCAAATAAGAATTTCAAATGTTGTGAAATTGCTTTAAGCCATTCAAATGTATTTCAAATAAAAATGAAGCAGAAAACAAAAATTATAACAATTACAAAAAATGCATTTTGTGAATTTGAGGCATAAATAAGTATTACACGATTCAGGTAAACTGGAGTTGAATTTTACTTGATGGCACAATTGGCCAATTTGCTCGTCAGTCGTTCGCCTTCGGGTGTCAGCAGGAAGTTATCCTTCCAGACGGCAAGACCTTCGCCATTAGTTTTTAAATCGACGGATAGTTTCTCCCAGACCTTCTTCTTGGGATTCAATTGCTCATCGGGCGTACCGGAGTAGCCTTCAAAGGCAAGTCGTGCGCCAGCAGCAGCCGTTGCTGGTACTACAATGGGCTCCACCACTGTATGATCAGCGCTATGGAAAATGTAAGATTAAATTATGAAGTCTAACTTAGCTTTAAGCTATACGCACTTGGAGGTGCACAGCACCATGCCCTCGGAGAGTATGCCACGCATCTTGGAAGGCTTTAGATTGCAGAGCACAGCCACCAGACGCTGATCAAGTTCTTCAACAGTAACAAACTTCACCAGGCCACTGATAATGGTGCGTGGTTGTGCCTCGGCCAGATCAATTTTTAGTACATAAAGTGTATCGGCATCGGGATGACGTGCAACTTCAATGACCTTGCCAACACGTATATCCAAACGATGCGGCGCGTCCTCATCAGCAGCGCCGGCAGCTGGTGCTGCATTAGCCTTAACCTTTGCTGGTGGCGGATAAGCGGATGCTGTCAGTTTTCTAGAGGATTACGATGATTAATTGAGTTCAGATTCATCTATCACTTGATTACTCACTGCAGTTCGGGCGTTTCGAATGCTTTACGTATGGGATCAAGCAGACGATTAATATATTTCTCTACGGCTGCCTTCAAATCTCCCGGATGCAGTTTATTGTCGGCATAATATTGTTCCAGTTCATCGTACTTGAGGAAAGTAATATCACCACCATTGTCAGCAGGACGATTGATCTCAAAACCTTCGCCATCCTTGAAAAGTGAGAAGAGAACATGCTTGACAAATGAGAGTAGACCATTATCTGCTATGTTGCCGGGCTCACAGAAAGCCTTCTTTAGCTTCTTCTTCACATTGGCAGGTGAATCGAGTAAATCGATTTTGGAATCCTCCTCCGACGAAGACATTTTACCACCAGCCAAGCCGGGAACTGTGCAAAAAAGAGAAAGTTTAGTCATTGCATCAGCTGAATGAAGGATGACTCACCCATAGGATTCATAAAGTGTATGCGCTTCTCATAGCCCAATTGTGGCAAATACTTTTCAGAGAATGTGAAAATCTTGCGCTGATCTACACCACCAAATTGTGCATCAACCTTCAGATATTCTTCATCCAAACCCTGCAATCCTGGATATAGGAGACCCGAAAGCAATGGATATTCCACTTGTTTGACAACCTCGGCGCCAGCCTTCTTGGCATCATGTATGGTAACCAATGAGCTTAATTTGTACACATCCAATGTATATTCTTTGGACAACTGATAATCGCTGCCCTTGACAAATTTCAGCTTGTCCAACGGAACCCCAATGGAACTTAACATTGCTTTGATCACTTGCTCATAATATTTTGTGCGTAACTCCAGCAATGTCCATGGCGCCTTCATGTTATCTAGATAAGCATGCAGATCTGCGAATAATATCGTCACCTCACAGCCGGCCTTGAGAAAGTCGGCAATTTTGGACATGGGCACAAAGTAGGCGACATGCGGTTTGCCAGTTGTTGCTGTGCCCCAATAGATTTTCAAATCGCGCTCTTGTAGTATTTTATTGAGCTTATCTTCGCCTAGTGTCTCTTGCAGATTACGTGTGATAATCTGTTTCTTCTCTTCGATGCTTAATGTTGTTCCAACCATTTTGTATGCAATTCTTTTAACTTTTTTATTGCACGCTCTGCGAAATCGTTGTTAAAAAGAAAGAGGAAGAGAAATGCATGCGTGGTCACTGTAAGCGATCTGGCAGCACAGTCAGCTGTTCTCACGCTGTTGCTGTGCTGCTGTTAACAGCAGCTGTTAAACTGCAATTTAACGTTTATTAAAAAACACAAAATTATAATTAAATAAAATTTAAGCAACATTAAATTAATGTAAGTTAACTTGTAATTTTATTAAATTTCAGTAATTTTACATGTTAATGTATTTTTTTCTAATTTGCCTATTTCTTGATTTGCGTCTACTTTGGCGTTGCCAGATTGCAAAATTCTAAGCTTTAGGTAATGCAAAAAATGTAAACAAAGTTTTTAGTGCAATTTTATTTTTACTGCTTTTAACTAAAAATGTTTAATGTGAAACGTGCGCTATTATTGAGGCAGTGCCTCTACATCACACAGAGCCGCTGCCACAGTGAAGTACGTGTACGTTTCGCTCCTAGTCCCACCGGCTTTCTACATCTTGGCGGCCTTCGCACAGCGCTCTACAATTTTCTCTTTGCACGAAATGTGGGTGGAAAATTCCTGTTACGCATCGAGGATACAGATCAAACGCGTCTAGTGCCGGGTGCAACAGAGCGTCTTATTGAAGACTTACTCTGGGCAGGCATTGAAATTGATGAGGGACCAGGATTCGCTGGCGACAAGGGGCCGTACATACAAAGTCAACGGCGGCAGCTTTACAGGTGAGTTTGCTGGCAAGGATTACAGCTGCAATCTTAACTAATACTCTTGTCCTAAACAACAGTGATGCAGTTGAACGTTTGCTCGAGAATGGTAGCGCCTATCGCTGCTTTTGCACAGAGCGTCGCTTGGAACTGTTACGCAAGGAAGCGTTGCGCACACGTCAAGTGCCACGCTACGATAACAAATGTCGCAACTTAACCAAAGAGCAGCTGGAGCCATTGCTAGCCAAGGGTACAGCACATTGCATACGCTTTAAGTTAACAGCACACGAGGAACCCTTCAACGATCTCATCTATGGCAGCGTGCAGCATAATGTTAGTGAAACTGAAGGTGATCCCGTCATCATGAAAAGCGATCAATATCCCACATATCATCTGGCCAATGTTGTAGATGATCATCTAATGGGCATAAGCCATGTGCTACGTGGTGTCGAGTGGCAAATCTCGACGACAAAACATTTGCTGCTCTACAAGTAAGTTCAGAAGCAGCAGCAAAGTGTTTCCCATTTTCATTTTCCATACACTTTCACACTTAGAGCCTTTGGCTGGCAGCCACCACAATTTGGACATTTACCGCTGCTGGTCAATGCCGATGGCACAAAGCTAAGCAAACGTCAAGGTGACATTGGCATACAACAATTTCAACAGCGCGGCTATTTTCCCACAGCGCTGCTTAACTATATTGTCTCTGCCGGCGGTGGCTTTGAGCATCGACCCAATGCTAAGCCAAAGCTACAATCACTGCAACAATTAACCCAACAATTTCACTTGGAGCGTGTCAATGCGCATCCAAGTCGACTGAATGCTGAGCTGCTCAATGCTTACAATCAGCTGGAGATAAAGCAACGCTTGGCAGATAAAGACAGACGAGAGCAGCTGGTGCAGCATGTGCAACAGCTTGTGCAGCAGGCATATCCAGCACAGTAAGCACTTGCCATCAACTGTAATTTATGTTCCCAATCTCATGTAGTTTCTACTTTCGCAGCTCAAATCTGGATCTGGCTGAGACGCATATAGTGGATGTGCTAAACTGGGCCGCGGAACGTTTAACACTGTTGCAGGATTTAACTAGCAGCAAATTAAGTTTTCTTTGGGTGAAACCCAATAGCTTTGAGCTACAACAACTCTCCGCTGAGCAATTGATGCAGCTGCTCCAACAATTGCAGGCGCTGTCAGCTGAAGATTTTCAAAAGGAAAAGCTGCATGCAACGCTTAAGAATTATGCAGCAGAGGCGCAATTAAAATTTCCAATATTAATGAAGACACTGCGTGGCGCTTTAAGTGGCCTACAGGAGGGTCCTGGCGTAGCTGAAATGATGGAAATACTAGGAAAAAGTGTAGTGCTAGCGCGACTTAGAGAATGTAGTGAAAAACAAAGCAAAGCATTGAAGGAGCATAAACTCTGACTAAATTTTATTTAATTAGAGAAAACAGTTTTTATACTGTTAATACAGATAGATATATATATATAGAGATATATAGACATCGATATATAATTGTGACTGTATATATGTAATAATTTAGAGTTAATAAAACTTCTTATTTGTATGAAGAGCAGATAGAATAATATTGATAAAAAGTTTTTCAATTAAATCTCAAACGTGTTTCCCCCCTTTTGACTTTTATCATTTCATTCCAGCTGACACGCCTACTTTATATATATATGTTTATAATTTATAGATTATATATGTATGTATGCATTGAATATATTGAGTATTCATTTAACTAAAGTCACGATTTGTTAACAATATGGGCGCCACCAAGCTGAAGCCATAGAAAAAGATGCATAACCAGCTGGAGATAATTTTAACCCACATCGATGCCGCATTACCATTGAATAATTCTATTTCAGAATTTGGTTCATACCAATTGGTTAGCGTCATCATGACATACAAGGAAGCTAAAATGATGAAATATAATATGTTACAATATTATCATATTTAAGATACATTGCATCACTTACCGCAAACGAGAACAGCATGAAATGAAGCCCAATTATAGCTAACTTCTTCAAGTTCCGTATCCGTATTTTGTTTGCCATCGGTGCCAGTCTCTGCGTCTGTTAGAACTTCTGTTAAAACTGAATTTAGTAAAACAAAAAAAAAATTTTCGCGGATCGTATGTGTGTTGTGTGTGTGTGTGTGTGTAAGGATAGAGAGCAAATTTGTACAGTTTCAGAGGTCAGAGGTTAGAGTTGTGTGTGGAAAGAGGGGAAGTATATTCCATAGATATAGAGTAAAAATAGTTCACAGTTTCATTTGTTTTGTTTTAGTATATAAAAATCACAAAAGCAAAAGCCACAAATTTGTTAATATAGAAAAAAAGAAAAAAATTAATATAATAAAAGAAAATGTGTTAGTAATTTTTCTTAGCCAAATATAAATATATATATATACAAAATTAATGGAAAAATGTCTGTGAGCGTGAACGTGAACGTTGTTGTTGTATATGTGTTATCTGCACAAAACTATCGCTAAAATACAACTCTTGCTGCTATCGATAGTTAAAACGATAGTAAAAACGTTAGTGAGAACGATAATAAAGACGATAGTAATTGCGATAGTAATATCGATAAGCTGAGCAACTACACAGACGATAATAAAGACGATAGTAATTGCGATAGTAAATACGATAGCATTAATTAGAACTATCGATAAGATTAGTAACTACACAGACGATAGTATTAGCAATAATTAACAATTTGTTCGACTAACAATAGTAAACGATAGTAAAAGCGATAGTTTTATGCCAATACGATGAAACTGAGCTTGATGTGTGCAATAAATATATGTAATATATATAGTATAAACTCTTAATGTTACTTACCACGCTTCTCGCTATTATCAGTAATATTCTTGGAGACTTTATCGGCAGAACTGAAGCAATTATAGAGAAGACATAAAAGCCAAACGATAAGTCCAATAATATTGGTAGTATCAAAAGTGACCCTAGTGCCATGTGTGGAAGGTGCCACAGTAGTAGTAGTGCTATGGCTGCCATTGCCTAGCTCTCCCATCATGCCAAACATGCCAGGATTACAAGCTTTCTCTAAAATAAATTATATGAAATGTTATGTTAGCTAAAAATGCAATATAGAGAATATATTACCAGGATTATTAGAAACAGCTGACCAGGTCAAATAGATGGTATAAAGTGTGACAAGTGAACTTTGCAAAAGTCCTGAATGTGGCAAACGTTCTTGTATATCCGGCAGTACGGACAGAATGCTAACAACGAGACAAAGTATCAAATTGATGGAGATAAAGAATTTATTAATGCCGCAGCCGGTGGACTAGACAAGAGTGAAAGAGAGAGAGGGTAGAAATTAGTAAGAGATACGCATAGAGTAACAACTAGCAAGGTATTTACTGTAGTAAAATAAATATAGAGCAAGGTAATGCCAGTCAGGGAGGCAATGTAGCTCAAGATTGTTACGCCACCCAAGGCATAATAATAACTGCGGTTATCTTCAGCATTTCCTATTAAAGTAGAGAAAAGTAAAGATATATAATTAGTCATTTTATATATGTACATTCTCTACACACTCACCAATCCAACTCTGAGCAATACCATGCGCAAAATCAACTATGATAAGCAATTGCACTAAGATGAACGCTAATCCTCCAATTAGACCCACCCACATCATGGCAGGACCAAAGCTACCATTCGGTATAAATATAGCCGCAATTGATGCACCAAAACATATCAAAAATTTCAATGGCCAAAATGCATTTTGTATATGCGAGCGTGGATCTCGAGAACTCTTTACACCCAGCATAATCAATGACATAAGTGTGAAGAAACAAGCAAGTCCAAAGCATATACGATAGACGGCCATATAGCCCAAAGCATATTCACAATCCAATTGCAATGATCCACCTGAAAAAGCATCAATCGCCTTGGAGCTATATGTTGATGTTGAGTTAACACAAAATGGTAATTTTTTTAGCGTATCCTGTAATCCTGGGGATAATGCAATGGCACCCAGCACTGTGCCGACGAGCAACATAAATGCATACATGAAACGTGAGGATGATGAATTTTGACAAGTGGGGCAAGCGGAGCAACACATGCTGGCCGCAGTGCCAGTGCAGCAGAGTGCGCACTGTAAACAAAAAAAAAAAATAAATTTATTTGTTAGCCATTTTTTTTTTCTTTTTTGTTTTGTTGTACTGTTTTTCGAGCCAAATGGTGCGCAGCACCAAAAATCGATTCGAAGAATTACAGTTGTTCGAACATATGCGCAATATGTTTATTTAATATATATTTGACACTGATATACACGATATTATAACACACCTGCGCAGCGGAACAAAGGCCCAATGCAGCGCCCATCGTATAATGAACTTGTTATTTAAAACGTTAATTAGATTTTTGAATAATAATGGAGAAAAAAAATTTTTTTCGGACCAACAAATGTCGCAGCTGTAAAATGCTTTGTTTGTGAAAAATGACTTGCCAGTGAGTGTTTGCCTAACAGCCGGTGGAGCATTTTATGTTAAATGTTAAGTGCATGCTGTTAAGTGCAATCAATCGATTATATTTTTAACAGCAACCCTATGTTAAAAAATGTTGCCATGGCTGGAAAATATTGAAATGGAAATTTACCGTTCAGTTTAGTTTGGAGAGCGGTTGCGTCTAGTTGGTTCGGTAGTTACCTATAAACTTAACGATAATTGTTGTGTGTGGTGCATTTTTTGAAACTTGTAGTGGTGGTGACTCTGCGACTGCGACTGTGACTTCGTCTCTCACTGTTTGTGTGTGTGTGCTGTGTGCTCGTGCCCAGTATCCGTGTATACGTATCTGTGCCTGTGTGTGCGTGCATTTGAACAAGGAAAAGTGTGAAGAATCTAAAAGAAAGCGCAACTTCAAATAAGTGAAGAAAAAAAAAAACTAAAATAAAAATTAAATAAATACATAAAAAAAAACAAAAAAAAATGGCAACCGAAGTAGCCCAAATACCCGCTGAGGAAACGCCAGCCGTTGCAGCAGTAGCAAGCACAGAAAATGCTGCTGCTGCTGCTGCCGAACAGGCGGAAAAACCTGCTGCCGAGCCTGTCGCCGCTGTTGCCGCTGCTGTAGCTGAGAACGCTGCCGCTGCCGCTAACAACGCCCAAGAGGATGCTAAGGCGTCGCCAGCCGCTGCTGCTGCTGCCGATGGAGCAGCCGATGGTGCTAAGAAAGATGGAGAAGCTGCCGCTGCCGCCGCTGCGCCTGCCAAATCCGAAGCGCCAGCACAAAAGTTTAATGTGCATAAGACCAATTTTGAGAAGGACATTATCTATTTGTATCAATTCTCGCGTACTCCCCTCCTACCATCTCTTTCACCATATTGCCTGAAAGTGGAGACTTGGCTGCGTCTTGTTGGGCTTAAGTACGAGGTAAGAATTCATAAAGTTTTTTGCAATTATTTAAATACTTTTTTTTTCATTTTTCCCAACATATGTGTCTATGAAAATGTTTGCAGAACATATTTAAAAATTTTTACTTGAATTTCCAATTTCCCTGGCGGGTTTTTCATCATTATCATCATCATTACTTCTTTTTTTTCCTCTAGCATAAAGGCATACACACTCTCTCGCACACACACACACACACATGCAGATGTATACATGTATTTTTGCGGTAGAGATTTTTTTCTACAACACAGAAACACACACATACATTAAAACCGCCATGATTGTGTGCTAAGCCTGTGACCTGCCCGCGCACCGCGCCCTATAGGCAGGCAGGCCGGCAGCATACGCTGAAAAGGGATACATTTAGCATTTGCCTTTTCATTCTATCCCGGCGCACTCACACACGAATACACACTTCCAATGCTGCGTGCTAGTATGTGTGTGTGTGTGTTTGTGTATATGTATTCGTATTTGAACCTGTAGCAAACCAGGCAGGCGTTTGCTTGTTGTTGCTGCGCTGCTTGTGCTGCTGCTGCTGCTGGATTTTATTCCTGTCTGCTCATGTGTATATGAAAGTGTGCGTGTACATGTGTGTATGTGTGCGTCTACATAAAACAGCGTATACATAAAATTTGTGTGTGCGCCGACGCCGCTGCGCTCGCCTGGCCTGGCCTGGCCTGGTCTGTGACTCTGACTCTGTCTCTGCTTTTACCTCTGCCGCTGCTTCTGCTGCTGCTGCTGCCTCTGTCACTGCCTAGCTGCCGTTTCGTTGTCTCACTGTATGCTCTTTCTCTCTCTCTCTCTCATGAGTTGTGCTTAATATACAAACTCCACCACTTTTCGTCTGCCCCCTCACACACACACACACACACACACACTCACACACACTTTACTACTTCCCTTGCATCTATAACTTCAACTCGAAGTTTTGCTTCAAATTTTGCACTTGGCACTCTCGCTCTTTTTTCGCTCTCACTCTGTAACGCTCTCTCTCTTTCCTGCTCTCAGCAATAGCTCCCATTTTAATGCGCTGCTCTTTGTCTTTGTTGTTGCTGCTGCAGCTGCTGCTATTGCTACTGCAGCTCTGCTTCATTTAGTATTTCATTTTTTTTTTTTTTTGCTGTTGTATTTTCCAGTGTCTGACTCTGACTCTGTGCCTCTGCGCTTTTGCCATGCACAAATTCCAAGCCCCGTTTGTACCCGTTTTGTAATTGCTTTTAATAAAAAAAACAAAATTGTTGTTGCATTTGTTAATTCCCCAGCACACTTCGCATTTCTTCGCATTTGCTGTGCCTCTGTGTCTCTGCCTCCTCCCACTACATTCTGTCTTATGTCTGAAGTTGCGCTCTCACCACCGCATACGTATGTATGTATGTACATATACGCAGCCACCGTTGACTGTCACTGTCGTTGACTTTAACAGCGAACGCTGTCGCTTACACTTACGCTTACGCCGACGCATTGCCTTATCTCTTTAAGTAGCTATTGGCTTCTCTGCTTAGACAAATGCCTGTCACTGTCCGTCGTCTGGCACAGTAAGAAATGATTGGGACGCTCCAAAAGTTTAAAGCTTTAGGAGCGCGCGCGATACGTTTTGCATATTTTTCATAATTTGTTATGTGTAAGACTTAGCAGTAGTTGTCATAGTATAGTAGCAGCTGCGGTGGCGGTGGCGTAACAACAGAAGTAGAAGCAGAAATTATGGGTGCGGTCAGTCGGCCGATCGGTCGACAGCAGCTCAATTGTTGTTGTTTTAATCTTATTAATTACATTGCTTAATGAAAATGCCATTGTGCAAGAGAGGCGGGTTAGTGTGGTGGGGTGGAGGAAGGGAGGTTACGCAGAGGGAACAAGAGGCTACGGGATAAGAATTTTAATTGATGCTTAAGGCATTGAGATGTTGAAAAAAAAAAAAATAAATAAAAATACCACAAAATGCTGATAAATGTGCCAGCAGCATTTGCCATATGCTACGTCTGTTGATTTTACTGTTGCTGCAGCTGTTGTAAACCACCATTGACTATTATCGCGGCTACTGTTACTTCTGCTTTTGTGGCTGCGGCTCATTGAATTGATTTATCGCCATTGACTACAATTGCATTTCACTCAGCAATTCAGCGTTAAGTCAATGCTATGCAATGCAATGCAACGTAATGGCAAAGAAAGCGCTTGCTGCCCAAAAAGCAATTATGATTGACAGTCCGTCAAGTAATGTAGGCCCGCAGCTCTAACCTTAAACCTCCCTCCCTCCCCCTTCTTTCTCTCACTATCCCCGCATATTTCATTTGTTGAATTTGAGGATTGTGGAATGGAATGTGGAATGCATGTAACACGCTTTGCCTGCCTGCCTGCCAGCCTGCCCATCGCATACTTTCCATTTTGTTCCGCTTTATGATAACACAGACAGTTTTCAGCTGTGTCTGCTTGCCTTTTGGCTTTCAGTATTTGAGAGTTCAACAAACTTAGTCAGCGGCAGCGGCAACAAAAAAAAAAAAAAAAACGGAACAGACCTTTGACATTTTCATTAATCACAACGCCAACGAGTTGTATGTATAGAGGCGCGTCTCATGTAATCGAGTTTACCCCCACCCCTCCACCATTATTCCCTTTCCACGCTATGAAATCAGTCTTCTACCCCTGCCACTACCATTGCCCCCCATCCATAGCATGAGGCATTGCTCATTTGGTCTTGCCCTGAAATACTTGATGACTGTTCGTTATGTTGTTTTTATTTCGTTTGCTTCGTTGTTGTTGCTTTTTGTTGTTATTATAAACGCATTGCTGCATTTTGTATACATTATCAGGCAGGCGCAGGCATTTTTTGCCTTGCCCAAAAATAAACAGTTCCTGGCCGGGTGATAAACCAAACGCATATTTTTTCACACCACAAGCGTAGCGCGAGCGTGTCGAAACCATTAACAACAACAGCAACAACAACAACAACAATAGCAATAGAAGCAGCAGCAGCAATAATAACAACAGCAATAATATTCAACTTAGGCGAGGCTGCTGTTTTCTACTGCGGCTGCTGCGATTGCCGCTGCTGCTGCTAAATGCAGTTGTGGCCGGCGCATTTCTGCTGCTGCTTATGGCCTGGTGGCCGCCCGCATAGTTGGCATACCAAAGTGACTGCCATTCCGTACGTATTTATGCATGTATATTGTGCAATTAATTCACTTTTTTTTTTTAAATATACATTACACAAATACGTGTCTGTGTGTGCATAAATTTCCATTTCAATTGATTTGCGTGTAAATTGCGCAGCAGCTACAATAATAACAACTGCAGCAGTAGCAGCAGCAGCAGCAGCTTTAACAAAAACATATTCATATACACTTAATTTAAATTCTTTTCTTCTTAATTATTCAAATGTTGGCGCGCCATTTGTCATTGCCAGCATTAAATGTGTTTTTCGGCACGGTCTGGCAACCCTCTGGTCACATACAAAAGCCATGCAACTGTACGTGTGAGAGAGCGCGCGCGCTTCTTGTATAGCGCTGTTGTCGTCTATGCGTGTGCGTGTCGTTGCCGTTGTATGCATGCATGAATGTTTTTTTTCTCCTAGTGTGTTTGAGAGGGGAAATGAAGTTTTTTGTTTTCTGTTTTTTGCATTTTTCCGTTGTTGTTTTAATTTTGTTATTTTAAATGCGAACGACAAATGCAGTCAAACGTTGCACGTCGCTTTTGTTTTAATTTTCGTCGTTATTTATTTATTTATTATTATTTTTTTTTATTATTAAAATTAATAGCCGCATATTTGCGTTAAAACAAAGGCTTGCGCATACATATGGAGAGAATATGCAATAACAACAACAGCAGCAGCAGCAAGCTTCATTGCAGCGAGCGAGTGAGTGAGCAATAACAAAGGCAATGACTGTCGCAGCCGTTGCAGCAGCAGCAGTAGCAGTAGCTGTAGCGACTGAAACTCCTCTCTTTTTGCTTTCGTCAGGGTGTGGATTTCCACTTACACACACACTCACACACAAACATATATACACACTCTCACTTACACGCAGACGCTGCATAATTGCATGGCGTGTTGACTGCTAGTTGTGTGTGCTGCCTGCCTGCTGCTGTCGTTCCTGTTCTTGTTCTTCATTGTCGTGTCTTTAACATGCAGTCAATTGTTGTAATTCTCTCTCTCTCTTGCTGTTGTTGTTGTTCTTGTCCGTTGGCAATGCAAAAAATAAGAAAGAAAAAACAACTCTACACTGCACCAAAATTGAGCTCCGTTTGCCGCTTAATTGGCATAATGATTTAATAAAAAAATAAACATTTGCATTGTGTAGCGACAATGCGTCGCCGGCTTTGCTTGCAGTCATTGCTGCTGCTGCTGCTGCTGGTGCCGGCTGTTGCCGCCTGCCTCCCATTGCACTCTTTCTCTATATGTTTACTCTTACTCTATGCCTGCCTGTGGCTCTGCTAGTCGTCGTTGTTGTTGTCGACAGTTATATGCGTTGGAGGAAGCTTCTCTTCCATTTGCTTTTTCAAGCAGCCTTTTTGTGGATCATTGGAATTAAATGTGGAGACGACGACAACGACAACAACGATGACGATGACGATGATGACGACGACTCCACCCTTTTCAGCCTGGACAGCAACGATGCTGTTGGAAAGCATAAACATCTCTCTCTCTCTCTCTTTATCTCTCTCTCTCTCTCTCTAGAATATTCTTTCTCTATCCCTTGCGCTGTTTCTCTCTCTTTGTCTCTTTATGCTATGCTTTTGCTGTATCTCTTTTTGGGCGAATATATGCGTACGTGTATTTGTGTTTGCAACCACACCCTGTGACTGTATATGTATATATATATATATGTGTGTGTGTTATTTGTTGTTGCCCTCCGCGCCAAAGCATAAAATATGCGACGCCCTGATATGACATGACTGACGACTCACATTGAGTGAGTGAATGAGTGTCCGCATTTGTTGTGGACAATTTCTAATTAGAAATTACAATATGCATACAAAGAATAAAAGAAAGAAAGAAAAAAAAAGGCAAACAAACAAAAACGATAAATATACCGGACATAACTGTCACTTTTTTTTATATTTCTTTCATATTCATTCTTTTTTTTTTTTTTGTTTGTAACGGTTAACGGCGCGTGCATGCATGTATATTGCGTGTACTACTACTATATGCATGTACAGACTGGAAAGCAAAAGGCGGCAGCATTGACGTTGGCGTTGGCGTTGACGTTAACGTTGACCGCACTGGAATATGCCAAATTCAAATAGCGGCAATTGGAAGTTTTCCTTTATGCTTTTAGCTGCGCGCTGTGCGTTCGTTCGTCTGTATAAAATTATTATATATATATATACATATATATATGTGTGTGTGTGTGTAAGTGAACATACACTGTGGGGGTAGTTGGGTGTTGGTTTGCTCTGCTTGCTGGTTTTTCGGTACAGCTTTTTGTTAGTGGTTGATTTTGGCAGCATCTCTCTTTGGCATACATACATAGGGTAAATTTATAAATACAATATATATGTATGTATTGCTGTGTGTATATAGGCCTATGTATGTCATGAGCGACATCTAGCGGCCGGAACGGGGCCCGATTCGCGTGGGAGCAGATTGAACTACATTACAAGCACATTAGTCATGCATACAGATACAGAAATACACACACATACACACATACATACACGGAAGGGCTATGAATTGGAATGCAAGAGATATGAAATTTTATTGAGGAATATGTATATATACATATATACGCATACAGTATGCCGCCATACTTTAACCATCTCCCACTTTTCCCCCCTCCCACCACATTCATTACTCATTACTCATCCAGCTCAATCTCATCTTAGTCATCGCATATTTTTATTAATATACATAGTATAATATATAAATTTTTTTTCTCTTCCTTTTTTTTTACAGAATGTCGATCATAAGATGCGCTTCCGTTCGAAGAAGGGTCAATTACCTTTCATTGAGTTAAACGGTGAAGAAATTGCTGATTCGGCCATTATAATCAAGGAATTATCGGCTAAATATGAAAAGAATTTGGATGCTGGTCTAACTGCTGAGCAACGTAATGTTTCATATGCAACAATTGCCATGTTAGAGAATCATTTGATTTGGATTATCTTCTATTGGCGTGCCAAGTATCCTGATAATGTACTCAAGGGATATAAAGTTAATTTGCAGCATGCATTGGGTCTACGTTTACCCAATTCCATTTTGAATTTCTTCTTTAAAATAACATTCGGTCGCAAGGTAAATTAAATACAAAATATAGAAATTTCATAGTTATAAAGAAATTTCATAGTTATAGTTCAAGTATTGTGTATGTAGTGTATTGCAACTAGTCGTTGTAGTAATTTATTTTTTTATGTATATACCTAAACTTCTTTGAATCTTGCACTTGTGTGCAAGATTTGTGCTCGCCAAATGTGTTTATGGGAATTTGAGTCAAGTTTTCCGGTTACGTTTCTCTAACGCTTCTGGCATTTTCTGCCTAATATAAATATAAACATTGATACAACAGAAAAGCAACTGAAACACAATAAAACAAAAAAAAAAAAGAAATATATATATATATATATATATATATATATATTGGAAACGTTAGCAGTATTATGTTGCACAGTTCCCTCTTTCTCTCTCACACCTACAAAAAAAAAAAGAAAAAGAAAAAAACAAATGTCTGAGAACCCTAAAAACTCCCAATGCGCAAAGCAAGCGCATCGCATCGCATCGCACCGACTGTTACATAAACACATCAAATCACATCCATAACACATCAACCATAGATTTCACATCCATATCCCATATCACATTCACATCGGATACATATAGATCATTGATGTTGCGGTGGACATAAACAAAAATCTGTATTGCGCCTTTTATAGTTTATGCTGGAGCGCGCCTATACATTCTCACATAACGCCGCAATATAAAAATAATATACAAAAAAAAAACCAAAAAAGAAAAAACTATCTCCCCCAAAAAACAATTGACAACAAGCGCAACACAATAACAACAACAAGCGCAACAATAACAATAACAAGAACAACTACAACTACAATAACAATACACTACACACAATAGCAATACAGTGATGGCTCGAAAATTAGAACCTGACACGAAATATTTAATAAAAAAAACCTTTAGAAATTAGTTTACTCTATTTCCTAATTAATATACTAAAATTTTTAAGTATAGTTGGTTATTTTTTTCTTTTATATAAATTTTATTTTTATTTTAATAACAAATTTTTTTCTCATAACAATTCATAAAATTTTTGTTCACTTTAGAAAAATTAAAAAAAAAAAAAAAAATGAAAATGAAATCGAAGCATGTTTCAATTAGCGAGCGAACACTGTACTAAATTTATTATAAGAAACCATAAAAAAAAAAACAAATGAAATTTACCAAAATTTTATCCATCATTTTTCACTAACTCTTGCATGGTGTTTTTTCTCTTTTATTTCCGTTTTTTACATATCTTTTTTTTTATGTTGATAATTCGATGGTTACTTCCTACTGCTCCTACACCCCCACACCACTCACACATCCAACTCCTTTCACACTCTACAAACTACTGCTAACTGTATGTTCTGTTTTGTGTGTTACTTGTAACTACTTTACACCCTAAACCCTCTACCACTCACATTCCTCAACTGGCGTTGTGCTGCATCCCAATAAACTTAACCAAAAAAAAAAAAAAACAAAAAATATAACTTTGTGTGGCAAAAAAAAAAAACACATATATTCAACACAACAAGTGGTTCCAGGGTACGAAAAAGCTCAAGGCGCACGGCATTGGTGTCCATAGCGCTGAGGAAATTGAAGAATTTGGCAAAAATGATCTGAAAGTGCTCAGCGAGATGTTGG
Source organism: Zaprionus obscuricornis (assembly GCA_037044475.1). NCBI lineage: Eukaryota > Metazoa > Arthropoda > Insecta > Diptera > Drosophilidae > Zaprionus > Zaprionus obscuricornis. The sequence continues at coordinate 7,260 of JBAMBR010004828.1, read as the reverse complement.
ACTGCAAGCCATTCTTCTTTGGCGATGAGCCAACAACTTTGGATGTTGTTGCATTTGCTGTATTATCACAGTTGCATTATCTATCCAAGGATATTGCGTATCCATTGCGTGATTATATGACAGAGAAATGCCCCAATTTGATTGGACATGTGTCACGCATGAAGGATAAGTGCTTCCCCGATTGGGATGAGATTTGCACAAAACTGGATCTCAATGCGCATATTCCCAAGCCAGAGTAAGTACTTTCTTTCTCTATTTCTCTCTTTCTCGAATTGAAAAGTTTGCTAATCTGAAATTGTTATTTATAGACCTGAAACCAAGGAAGGCAAGGAAGGCGGTGAGCAAGAGAAATCAAATGAACAAGAAGGCGCCGATGGTGACAAGATTGAGAAGGAATTGGAGAAGGATAAGGTAAGTTTTTAATATATATATTTATATATATATATAAATATTGTAATAATGTTATTTAATTTCAATAGTCGAACGAGAAGGAATCGACCGAGGAGAACAAGGAGAAGGAGGAGACAAAGTAAATCGCCGTTAGTTATATATATATAACTATCTATATATGAAAAAAAAGGATACGCATTGGAAGGAAAAGAATAACAACATCCCCCCCACAACATACACATATATATATAGTTCGATACTAATACTATATCCATAGTATATATATACATAAACAAACACACATATATATATATATATATAAACATATATATATATATAGTATATATAGTAGAGCGCTATAATGCGCACTGCCGTTCATATATTAAAACACATTCACAAGGCAGAAAAACAAGAAGATGAAGAAGATGATGAGAGAGATAGAGAGAAGAATCATTTAAAACATAGGACAACTGTAAAGCAAAAACAGGCAAAGATCAAAAAAAAAAGAACAAGTTAAAAAAAAATTAAAAAAAAAATAAATAAAAATTATAAGAAAAAAAAAGAACGATCCACTCAAAGAAAAAAAAACAAAAAACAAAAAAAAAACGTATATACAATAACGTAACGTAAAAACTTTGGACATCTTTTTTTATATATATACAAAGTAAAAACAAAAAAAAAGAAAAAACAGTAAAAAAAAAACATTTAGTATAAAATTATAAAAGTTTATACGTATAAGAGAGAAAGAAGAACAAGACGATGGAGAAAAAACAAAAAAAGAAAAAACCATAAAAAAAATATTATAAAAATTAGTTAAAAAAAAAAAAGAAAAAACTCGAATTGAAAAGTAAATCAAAGTGAGAAACAAGAGCGAGAATAAGAGAGAATGATAATGAGATGAGATAAGATGAGAATGATATATAAAAGAAGAAGCATTAAATGAAGGGTGAGAGAAGAATACGGTGTAGAACAGCATTACAGCATTACGCATTAATCATTAGTTTTCATTATTACAAAAAATAAAAAGCGATCTATATAAATACACAACAACAACAACAAGAACACACAGCAAAATACACCACACTTGAACCCAACACTGCACAGCATAACATAACATTACTCACTCAGAAAATTCAACACTCAAAGAAAGATACATTCACTCGTCACTCACACACACAGCCATGTATACACACACAAACATTTACACTCATATACACATACACACACACACACACACTTATACACAATTGCATAAGGCAGCAACAATTGCAAAAACTCGATGGTATTGTTTACTCTTCCAAAATTTATTAAGCTTAAAGTATAAAAAAAAAAAACAAAAACAAAAAAATATATATATATTATGTGGGAAAAAAAAAATATTAAGCATGATGCATAGGGATATAAAAAAAAGGCGGCGAATATATATATATATATATATATAAATATATGATATGTATAATAATATATATATATATATATAAAACGATGCAGCCTGTCTGCCGATAATGACAAGAACAAAAAGAAAAAAAAAAAAGAGCAGATGGAGGATGAGGATGAGAAATGAACGACGAAGATATGACGGATGGATGGATGAGCGTTATTTTGATGATTGTGGGACCGCTGCTGATAATTAAGTTTATTTTTTATATATATATGATTGCAAATAGTAATTTTTTATTCATGTGTGCAAATAATTAAATAAAAAAAAAAAAAATAAATATGTATTGAAAATTTATTACTTATAATTACATATACACATACATATATATGTCTATATACATATATATATATCTCTTTATATATATGTGTGTATATGTATGCATATGTTAACATACATTATATACGGCCCTACCATAAAAAAACAAAACAATGTGTATAAAAAAAAAAACAAAAAAAGAAAAGAAAAAAAAAATATTGTATGTTAAAATTATTTGTTTTTTTTTTCATTGTTTCTATTTAATTTTTTTTTACTTATTTCTGCGCGAAAAAATTCGACATTTTACAAAATAAATCAATTTTTTAGTCCAAAAAATGAACAAAATTTACAAGAAATTAAAAAAAAAAAAATGTTTTTAAAATTTTTTTTTTATATAAGTTTTTTTTTTTATATATTTTGCTTAAGTTGAAATATTATGCAAATATTATATAAAAACTTAAACATAATTTCTATTGTAATTAAACGCTGCGAATAACAAGAACAAAATGAAAACACAAAACAGAAACAAAAACAAACAAACAAAACATAGACGAATCTGAGTAGGAGGCATAGCTGAAAATGAAGAAGATGAATCATAACAGAAACAAAAACAAAATATTGACATTTAAAAAAACTCATATGCAAACTTTTCTTCAGAGTTGTTCAGGGAGTGGGAAGTGCTGTACCACGCCCCTCCCCCACCCTTAACAACTTTTCGCCTTTCTTGTGTTATTTATTTTTGTCGCCAAAACAAAAGTTTTCGGTTTCTCACTGTACCATTAAAACATTAAAAACTGCACTCAAAAAAAGAAAAAAAAAAAAAACAAAATTCTCTACTCTTCATTCTAAAAATTCTACACCCGCCAAAAGCCGTGAGCAAAAGATACAAAACGAAAAGAATGAAAATGAAAGAAAAATATGAAACTGAAATAAATTTTTAATAGGGTAACAAAAGAAAGAAATGAAAGATAGAAAGAAGATGAAGATGAAAAAAAAAATACAAAGAGAGAAGCATACGGAAAACTAAAAGAAACCAACCGAAACCACAACAAAAAAAAAATGTGAAAAAATAAAAAATAAAATGCCAAATTTGGCGTGCAATGAGGCGAAGAAAAGAAACAACAACAATAAAAAAAAAAAGTAAACAGATAAATAAATAAAAAAAAAAATAGGAGATGAGCAAGAGCAGAAACAGCTGCCGAAAGTAGAAGAATGATGAATAGAAGCAGCGCAGACGTTGATAATGATAATGACGATGATAATGATGATGACGGTTGGCAAGTAGTTGACAAGTTGATCAGTTGACGAGTTTAAAATTGAATCTCCAATAACGATACGATTTGTAGACTATGCAAGTATTTTTATGTATTAAAGGTTATGTTGTAAGTTTTTATCACAATATTTGTATTGTAGCTGCTCAGTGTTTTATATGATTATATAAAATGGATAAAACAAAAAAAAAAAACCCGAAAACAAACAAAAAAAAAACTGACAAAAAATTGAAAAAAAATGAAACCCGAAAACAAAAAGAAATGAAACCAACCGGACAGACAAAGCAAAACAAAACAGAAAAATTATTGTATTACATACATCTTATATATAAAATAAATATGCTTCTTAATAAAAAAAAAATACAAAAAAAAAAAACAAACAAATATAAATACAAATTATTTATGACGGGAGGATTTAGCCGATGTGTAGAGACAACAAGCAGTTGTTGCTGCTGCTTGTTGCTTGTTGTTTTTTTTCTTGTTGCTCATAGTGCTCCATAAGAGTTTCGAGCTCACCGATAACCACGACCCTAAGCTGGGGTAGCTTACATCAAGATAGAATACGAAAGCCAAAAGAAAAATTAATTATGATACTTGAGTTATCTTTGACGTATAGTTTCTGATAACTTATGCAGTGTCCCTCCACAACCCCCCACCCCCCAAGCACCTCTCTCAACTCATCATATAAACATTCATACATATAATAAAATATATAATGCTTAGAATAATTAAATTATCTTTTTGCAAGACATTTTTTTTTTTTTTTATATTTTTTCGATAGCGCATTGCGCCTGCGACAGCTCAAGTTCAGCTATAGTCTGTGTGTGTGTGTGTGTGTAAGAGAGAGAGAGAGTGAGGGGCACAGTGACAGTTGGTTGTCGAGGAAGGAAGAGTAAGTGAAACTCTAACTATATATTGTATATGTTTAGTACTCGTCGCAATTTATCTATAATTTTTATTTTTGTTTCTATTTTTATACTCGATGCCCTATGGGTATCAAGAGTATATTGGGTTAGTGACAGCAGCAAATGTATGTAACACCCATAAGGAGGCGTGGCCGACCCCATAAAGTATATATATTCTGACTCAGGATCAATAGCCGAGTCGATTTGGCCATATCCGTCTGTCTGTTTGAACGCAAAGAACTTCTAAGCTATAAGAGCTAGAGACACCAAATTTCATATCTCAGCTTCTATAAGCACTAGAGTCTTGTAATTTGGAAGGGAACATTTAAGCATCAATATAAAACAGTCCTGATACATAAACATATGTATGTATGTACTTGTATGTTTGTGTCTGTCTCTAGTATGTTTAATAGATTCCAGACATATTTTGAGAACAGATCACTTATCACTTAAACGTACATATTTATGTATGTAAATAAATCCATACAAGTTATCCAACCCGTGAAACCAGGCCACTTATGGCTTTCATAAACATAATTTTAATCTCTGCATTAACCCTTGTCACCACGCCACTTATGTCTTTTATAAAGACTAATTTTAATCTCTGCATTAACCCTTATCATCAGGCCACTTATGACTTTTATAAAGAATAATTTCAATCTATGCATTAACCCGCCACTTATGGCTTTTATAAATAATAATTTCAATCTTTACATTTGCCTTTGGCTTTGAGATCCATCTTGGTTCCCCAGCTAAGTTAAACAAATCAAAATTAAAGTTAACATCAGCTTTCGTTCGAAACCGAATCAATTTCATAATAAGATGCGACAGTTTCGCCGTAAGTTTTTATTCTAAACATAAATTGAAGTTCAAAAGTTAAAAAAGAAAAGCTCCTGTCCGAGGATCGTTGGATTTGATTCAAAATTTGAGAAGTCAGATCGGACATGAAACATTAGAAAATAACAAAAAGGGTCTTGTAATAATTGTGTTAATAATATTATCGAAAAAGGTTTATATATCTTAAAATAATTAAAAATAAAATTTATAAATTTTTTGTTATCAAAAATTTCCGGAAGAAAATTAATTTACATATGTATGTTCTTAAATAAAATAAGTCATTCATAATTAATTGCACTGAAAACAATTTTCAATAGGAAATAAAAATAAATGTAGATTTAATTAAAAATAATCATGTCAAACATTTTGTTAGCCAACACCTAGACAATATCTTTTCGTATAGTCTTTATACTTATGATAGTGAATATGTACATATGTTTGCTCGCAGCACGAGCTAAATAAATACATAATATAACTTTGGGCACCGAGTATTATATAGTCGAGTACACTCGACTATAACTTTCTTATTTGTTTTTTTTTTTTTGTTTTACCTGAACGGCAGTGATCGGCACTTACGATATGCGAAATCGTAAACTGTTTTATCATGATAATGACCACTGACCACATAGAACTTTATACAGACGCTTCATGCTATATGTATACGTTAGATTACTCACTGATTAGTCAGAAAAACACGAGCCAATAAATTAAATTAAAGCAAATTAGAAATAGCAACAAAAAAAAAATATATAAAATTATTACAGATTGATAAATTTATAACTGATACTTTGAACAGTTCTCGAAAAGTTCCCCTACAAAACAATAAAAAAAAAAAAACGGAAGTAACGCAGGATATGTAATGTTGGCTAAAGAGTTGATAAACTTCCCACAGAAAACAGAAGTAGTAAAGGATACGTTTTGTTGTGTAAATGCTTCATGGGGAAGACTTGAACGTAACGTTGGATAAACAGTCCAAGAATTGGCCAGGCAATGGAAGCGGCAAAAGAATCCAAAACAGTCGAAGCCAACCTGTGCCGATCCCCTCTTCTCCTAAAAAAAAAAACACAAGATTCAGTATGATTTTGGTGCTCCTTAAAATAGTCGCCCTGGTGGTCCCCCCCATAATCTGCTTCTGCCTAAAGTTGGATTGATTCTTAACTCTTGTGAATTGCAAAAATGTTTAAAAAAATTGTGAAATCAAGTTCCATAGAGTGTATTATTATCTGATATATTTGGCAAGCAAAGCAATAACTTCTTTAATTCCTGCACGAAATCCAAAACAAATATCATTTTATATAGTATACAATTTTTATATATTTTACATTTTTACTATCTTCTTTTACTATGTATTCAATGCCAGAATCCCTTGTAAGTTTAACCCAAAAATGTCAATCAAAATGACATTCAATTCAATCTGACCCAATCTGACATGCTTCAGTGATAATCGATATTTGACCTAGGCCAAATATCAATTATCATGAAGACATGTACAGATTGGGTCAGATTGAATTGAATGTCATTTTGATTGACATTTTTGGGTTAAACTTACAAGGGATTCTGGCATTGAATACATAGTAAAAGAAGATAGTAAAAATGTAAAATATATAAAAATTCTATACTATATAAAATGTATTTGTTTTGGATTTCGTGCAGGAATTAAAGAAGTTATTGCTTTGCTTGCCAAATATATCAGATAATAATACACTCTATGGAACTTTATTTCACAATTTTTTAAACATTTTTGCAATTCACAAGAGTTAAGAATCAATCCAACTTTAGGCAGAAGCAGATTATGGGGGGGACCACCAGGGCGACTATTTTAAGGAGCACCAAAATCATACTGAATCTTGTGTTTTTTTTTTTAGGGAGAAGAGGGGATCGGCACAGGTTGGCTTCGACTGTTTTGGATTCTTTTGCCGCTTCCATTGCCTGGCCAATTCTTGGACTGTTTATCCAACGTTACGTTCAAGTCTTCCCCATGAAGCATTTACCCAACAAAACGAATCCTTTACTACTTCTGTTTTCTGTGGGAAGTTTATCAACTCTTTAGCCAACATTACATATCCTGCGTTACTTCCGTTTTCTTTTATTGTTTTGTAGGGGAACTTTTCGAGAACTGTTCAAAGTATCAGTTATAAATTTATCAATCTGTAATAATTTT
>JBAMBR010004827.1:0-10827 GCA_037044475.1 Zaprionus obscuricornis | reverse complement strand
TAAGCCAAGCGAGGCAAAAATATTCAGTTAATGCGAATGGGTTAACATTGAGTTAGTATTGCCTATATTGAAGATCTATAAGCTTCAATGGCATGCTGTCATATTGCCAAGTGACAAGGGCAAATATGGTTAAACTTATTAGTAATTGACCTTAAAAAGTCTTTTGCAACAAATAAGTGCAACAATTATGGAAAAATTTAGATTATTATGGAAATTCAATAATTTCTATTAATTATTGTAACAGCATAAAGAAAAATTCTAAACTATAAGTAAAAAAAATATATAAAAAATATTTTTATGGAAATTCAATAATTTCTATTAATTATTGTAACAGCATAAAGAAAAATTCTAAACTATAAGTAAAAAAATATATATAAAATATTTTTAATAAAATTCAATAATTTCTATTAATTATTGTAACAACTTCTAGCATAAAGAAAAATTCTTAACTATAAGTAAAAATATATATAAAAAATATTTTTATGGAAATTCAATAATTTCTATTAATTATTGTAACAGCATAAAGAAAAATTCTAAACTATATGTAAAAAAATATATAAAAAATATTTTTATGGAAATTCAATAATTTCTATTAATTATTGTAACAGCATAAAGAAAAATTCTAAACTATAAGTAAAAAAATATATAAAAAATATTTTTATGGAAATTCAATAATTTCTATTAATTATTGCAACAATTATAAAGAAAAATTCTAAACTATAAGTAAATTTATTTTACTTAATAGAATTAGAATTTCTATATTTTATAACATCTTATAGTTAAGAATTTTTCTTTATGCTAGAAGTTGTTACAATAATTAATAGAAATTATTGAATTTTATTAAAAATATTTTATATATATTTTTTTACTTATAGTTTAGAATTTTTCTTTATGCTGTTACAATAATTAATAGAAATTATTGAATTTCCATAAAAATATTTTTTATATATTTTTTTTACTTATAGTTTAGAATTTTTCTTTATGCTGTTACAATAATTAATAGAAATTATTGAATTTCCATAAAAATATTTTTTATATATTTTTTTACATATAGTTTAGAATTTTTCTTTATGCTGTTACAATAATTAATAGAAATTATTGAATTTCCATAAAAATATTTTTTATATATATTTTTACTTATAGTTAAGAATTTTTCTTTATGCTAGAAGTTGTTACAATAATTAATAGAAATTATTGAATTTTATTAAAAATATTTTATATATATTTTTTTACTTATAGTTTAGAATTTTTCTTTATGCTGTTACAATAATTAATAGAAATTATTGAATTTCCATAAAAATATTTTTTATATATTTTTTTTACTTATAGTTTAGAATTTTTCTTTATGCTAGAAGTTGTTACAATAATTAATAGAAATTATTGAATTTCCATAATAATCTAAATTTTTCCATAATTGTTGCACTTATTTGTTGCAAAAGACTTTTTAAGGTCAATTACTAATAAGTTTAACCATATTTGCCCTTGTCACTTGGCAATATGACAGCATGCCATTGAACTTATAGATCTTCAATATAGGCAATACTAACTCAATGTTAACCCATTCGCATTAACTGAATATTTTTGCCTCGCTTGGCTTAACTAGGAAATTTCATACTACAATATTGCCAAGAATCAGCAGCAGTAGCAGTAGCAGCAGCCATAATTTTCTAGCCAAAGTCTTTTGCTTTTGCTGCTGCTGCTTCTTCTTCTCTCTTATATATATATATATTTTTTTTTTCTTTTCTTTCTAAAAGACTTTATGAAAAAATACGAAGTATTAAAATCATAAATCTAATTGGAAATGCGTGTCACGTGCGCGGAACGTTAGTCTCTGTCTCTCTACCAAAGGAGCTGCCGCCATTGACTTGGCTTGTCTACGAGCGTTGCATGCAACTTTCAAGTGCGTTTATATGTGTTTGTCTCTCTCTCTCTCTCTTTGTGTATGTGTTTGTAGATATTACAGCTACCCAACCCATGTTTCATATCACACGCCCCGCCCCGCCTTGCCGCAAAACGCATTTACTTGTTATTTTTGCTTGTACTTTAATTTCAGTCAAGAATTTACTTAAAAAGATTAAGTTTTTCTATGCAAAAAATGTGAATATATATATATTCATTCACTATACGCGTCGAGTAACCGTTTTGGCTGCGTAGATTTTTGAAATATTCATGAAATAAACCAACACTCTCAGCCGCAGAGCGCTGATGAGCAGCAGCAGTAGTAGCAGCAGCAGGACAATAAAACAATGAAGCTTCAAGTAGAAAAGGCCATAAAAATATTTAATGCAAAGAACAAGTTGTCATGGATGACAATTGCTTTGCTTCACACACACATACAGTTGCACACATATATATACGCACAACCACAACAAATAATTCTCTGAAGACATATGGAGCGGGTGCTGCCATAAATTCGTTTGGCGTCGTCCTGGCATCCTGCCATGGCTCTGCTCTGTACTCTACATTCGCCCTGCCAACTTGTTCAATTATGCAGCGGAATGTTTTATGTTCTACAAGCTTTTGACTCTCTCTGCCATGGCACTGCGAGTGCATAATTCCTTGCGCCAAGGATGCGTGCAGCCTTGGAAATTGGACGCCTCTTTCCAAGTCACTTTAGTTGATTAGTGTCGAGTGCCTGATGAATAAATCAAGAAGATATTAACACAATCCTAGCATCATACCACACTCAACCTGTTCTACCTATGCTTTAACTGTTTTGCCCTAATTTTTTTTGGAATTACCAAAATTCTTTTCGTCAATTTACATAAACCTTTACGTTAAAAGTTCTATATTTCGTTGAACAATTGTCTTGATTTCCAGTGAATATTTAAAATACAAACACAAAATAAAGTAAAATATTCAATGGTAAAAATCTCCAAATATTACGCAGCTTACATATTAAAAAGGCAACAATTACATTTAATTTGTTGCTAAATATATTTCTTTAAAAAAAAAATAAAATAATCAGAACATTTGTATTGATTTCATGTAGAAAATAATTAGAAATGTTCGAATTTTCAACTTTCTGAATATTGTTATAAATATCTATAAATATCTATCATAACATTTTCTATATAAACTTATGCTGGGAGAACTTAGACTTGACCTTCCACTTGTCATATTCATATTCCTATTACTGTCAATGCGACTACGACTGGCGATTGAGTTTGTTTCCCTTTGGCAAATTTTCAATCTATTGCCAAAATGGCAGACATTGTTTGTCATTAACAGCAGCCGCCCAATAACAGTAACAGCAGCAGCAGCAATAGCAACAATAGTAACAGCAACAACATTGCAAGCAGCGACGCAGTAATCAGTCACATCGAGCATCGACTTTCCAAGTGAATGGGCGGGACGTGACTGAGCTTTGTATAACATATACATATACACACTCACACAAAGAGAGAGAAACACACATATACACATTTATATATGCTAGTACATAGCATGGATTGTATGTAAGAGCTGCCGTCCTTTTCTCGCCCGTTTTGCCCCTCGCTAAAGAAGACTGCACATAAACTTTGTATTCTATTTGCTTATGTAAAGCGAAGCGTTAACATTTTTCCCACGTTCCCTCGCAGTTCATACTCTCTCACTTACTCTTTCACTCACTCTCTCTCTATCTATCACTGTTTCTGCTTCTTCTGGTTTTGCTTCTTCTTGTTGTTCATCTGTTTGTGCTTCGCTCGGCCATATTCGCCTCTCTTACTGCTATGTTGCTGCTGCTGCTGCTCCTTGTTTACTTATTTACTTTCGGGCGGTCTGTTTTGTCTGTCTGTCATCTATGTATGTACGACCGTCTGACTCTCTTCTCTTCTCTTCTTCTTTTTTTTTTCTTTTTTTTGTTCTTCGTTTGAAATGTGACTGAAATTTTAATGCAAAATCCTCTCTCGCTCCTTATCAGTGTCGCTCTCTTTGTGGTCACACACACGCATATATACAGTGGTATATGCATATCTACATGCATGTAGTTTTTTTTTTTGTATTTGTTTTTGTTCTGCAGAGGGGTACGGTGGGAACGTGCGTGGATTTATTATGCTGATTTTATGTGCTGTCGTTGCGTTTTTAATAATAAAGAAAACATTTATTAATGATTAATAAAGCCGGACAACAGCCAGCAGCAGCAGTAGCAGCAGCAGCAGCAGTAGAATTGACGTTGAGTCATTTTCATTTTGTGCTAAAGTGACGCATTTCCAAAGCTCAACAATGGGTGACAGTTTCCAATTTCACCGTTTCCCCCAATTTCCCCTCTCGATCATTGTTCAAATTGAAAGCTTCACATATTACACGCATTCGTCAATCGTCAATTCAATGATTCCTATCGTTCCACATCATTTCAATTTCATGCATAACTAATGAACTGCACATACATACACATATGCAAAAAAAAAAAAGAAAATGAAAATGAAAAGTCTGTGGAACATCAATTTCAAGTGTCACAGTCGCTGGGAAAGCATTGAAAAGCGTGAAAACTTTGCGTACATTCAAAGTGCTTTTGTGTTGCATCCGATATTTTCAGTGATGTGGCGACACGAAGAAATGCGACAACATTTATAATTTGCATGTTCAGAGCTCCAGCATCATTCGTATCCCGGAGCGCATTTGCATGGCGGAGGCAACTTTTTAATGAGATTTAATGGCGCCGCTGGGAACGGACTTTCTGAAAGGAATTGAGAACGACAACAGGATGGGGAATAGGAACAGCAACGGAACTCAAGTAGCTACGGTAGCCACTGTAAGTGAGCATTAAATCATTTGCAAACGGATAAGGAGTTGAGTCTTGAGATGCCCCGAGGAGCACCCGTCCTCACCCCTCTATCGAAGTCCAGGTATCATGTTACCAAAGTGGCTGACATAAATCTTTCCCTCAGCGATAAGCGAAAAGTATTCAAAATGAATTATGAAAGTGGTCGCGATGCTCTAGGGTTGTAGCACGCAGCAACAACAGCCACAGAATTGTCCCTGTTCTGTCCCTCTTTTGACTTCTGACTTCAGACAGGGGCGCCACATGTGCTGCAGTGTGAAGGCTATGGGGCCAAGACAAGATTCATCATTCTATAATTAGAGCTCTAGCTCCATGAAATGTTTGCTAAGTTTTTGACCGACTTTTTGTGGTCGCAAGTGTTAATAATGGCGCATTTGTCCTTCCCATCCTGCCTTGTGTGTGGCGTTGTGTGATGCTAAATGAAATTAAATTGTCCTTTTTCATTTTGATGCATATCACTGTGAAGGAAGTCAGTATATGTATGTATGTAAGGCAGGGGCAGTCGGCAACATTGACAATAAATTAATATTAGCGTTTGTCCGACCAACAACAACAGCAACAACAATAATGGCAGAAGCAACCACCGGAATTGCTAAACTAATAAAACATATGTAGATGGGGAGCCTGCAAATGTTACATATGTTTGTTCCACTGTACCACGTACAGTAATGGTAACATGTGTGTTTGTGTGTGTGAGTGAGGCTGGAGAAGCAAAGTTCGACTGGTGTCAGTTTGCTGTCGTTCGCTCAGTCAGTGTGTGTCTGCAAGTGATAGTGGAAGGGGAGACATCAGTGTCAGTCAATTTGTGCAAATAAAGTGATGAGCAGAACCTGCTCTGTGCCTAATTGAAGAGGAAATAATAATAATATTAATGGAACTAATAGTTAAAGTATTTACTATTTCATAAAAGATGCTGAAAATAATTTCAATTCGACTTAAATTGCGGTAAATCAGCATTTTCATTGAATGCATTGCATTTTTCTTTTCTTTTTTATATGTGTGTGTGTGTGTGTTTAAGTGTACTCAAAATTTCGACTCAAATTTGAGCGCAATTTGCATACAAACGTCATGTGCAAGAACGAGAGAGCAGAAGAATGGTGCTATGCATGAGAACAGATAACAGTTGTCTGAGCGAGTAAGTAGCAAAACTGAAAAACTTTTACTGCTGCTGCGCAATTAACTTGCAGCTGCAAATATTTCCTTATTAAATATATTAACTCTAAATACTTTATATGTAAATACAAGTGAAAGAATAGATAATAAATTTATATTAATAGCTCTTGCAAATTTTTGAGCACTCTATATGAGAGCGTGGAGTTGGAGTGCAAGAGAACAGATTTACTGAGAACAGTTTGTAGGCACTGAGAGCATGAGCTGAAAAGTTGCTGAGTACACAGAAAAAGTGATCACAGTTGACAAAATGCAGCTACTGCTCTTTTTAATTTCAATATTAAAATAATTGTGTTTATTTATTGTACATATTTACTTTAAATATAAAAAAGCTAAATATTAACTAAGTAATAGATAATAAATTTATATTGCTCGTATTTGATCGTAATATTGATCGTAAACACTTGCAATATTTTTTTGAGTTAAGTAAAACATTTCTCTAGCATGCAAAAGTGTTCACAAGTCTATTTGTTCGTGTGTGTGTGTGTGTGTGTTTGTATATCGTACTTACCTATTCTCTCTCATTCTGGTTTGGGTAATTGTAAGCATTCAAAGGGCCACAGCGAAAGCACATTGAGCATGAATGAGATGAGAGAGGGGAAGTTTAATGACACACATGTACACAAACACGCACATACATTTGTAGACAGATAATCACTGCCTTCCCCCTTGTCCCGCCTGCTGACTGCTGCCTACAAACGCTTCATTTAAAAGGCTTTGTTGAAACAATTTCATGCATTATTCATTACACGCCTTCACACATTTTTCCTCATTTTGTTTTCCCAAAAAATTTTTCTTTTATATGTATGTATATGTATGGCTGTGTGTGTGTGTGTGCGTCGCGTCAGCAAGTCAAAATTTAATAAAGAAAAATTCAACGTTGTCTTCTTAGGCAGCTCAGGACTAACGAACTTCCTGTTTGCTGGTCATTAGTACGAAATAAAAGAGAAACGAAAAGATAGATTGAGTAAGTATGAGAGAAAAATGAAGATATAGTTAAGCCTGGACATCATGCCAGAGCCATCTCATTGCCCCCCTCCCCCCCTTTGAAAACAGCAATTAAGTTTATCGCGATTAGAGCTCAAATTTATCGATTGCCAAAGTAGTCAATGTAATCCTATCAACACTTTGTGCTATTATGATCTTATACTCTGCTGCTGCTTCTTCTGCTTCTACTTTTTTTTCATGTGCCAGTGCTGATGGTATTGTATTGTTGCATTGGCGTCTTTATTTTGCAGTTATCTGCCAATTTCTGGTCATTCTGCCAACTCTTATTGGCAATTGGCAACAATCTCTGCATTTTGATGTGCATTTCTATTCCTTGCAGGTAGAGCACGAAGGATTCACATGTGTGTATTGAATGTCGTCTTGTGATTTCTATCACACCTAACACACACATACTCAACGTTGACAGTTTAAGGCAATGCAGAGCAACAGCAATAGAAAGAAGAAGAAAGGAGAATTAAAAAACAATTTCAGTTAATACTGGCAAAATGTTTAAGCGGACGGCAAAGAGGAACAAAACTCAATGAAAATGGCATTGTATCGGAAAGAAGGGAAAGAGGCGCGCACACAGAAATGGAAACACGTGCAGGACGCTTGTTCGCTTTCGCGTTCGCATCCTGGCTACGAAATTTGTTGGGTGCAAACATTAATTTTATGTTTGTTAATTTCTTTTATTTTCCAACATTTTTTTCTACCAATTTCTCTTGACTATTTCACGGGCATTTGCATAAATTCCAAGGCGTTTCAAAAGAAAAGAAAGAATGAATGAAAAAAAAGTAAAACGAAATATGCAGAAACAGAAACGAAGTTAACAATTCTAGAAAAAATTGCGTTAAATTTATCGTCTGTAAAGGCAGCAGCAAATAAAAAAACCTTTAAAAAAAAAAATGTTAAAAATTAGTTCAACTAACTGCCACACCCCTTGTACCACAGGCTGTGCAACCCTTTGGTTAAGGGTGAGGTGAAGGAACTAATCTCTCTCTTTCTTTCTCTCTTTTATTCATAATGAAAACATGTGTCGGCAATAAAATGATAATCATGATTTACATCCCAACATCATCTTCAATATGATTGCAAATCGAACGTGATCAATTTCTATATATGTAATACATATACCATGTATGCATGTGTATGTGTGTGTGTGTCTCTTTTGTGTATGTGTAAATATCCCATGTATTTTAATTACAAAAACCAAAAGACATTAATGACAAGTTCAACTAATTTATGACCGGTTTGATTGTCAACGCGTTTTTGCCTCTTATTGAATTAACATTTAAAATCTGTTCGGAGCAGATCAACGCACAAGACTCTGCAAACATAGAGACACTAATTCCATAGCATTAGTGCAAAATTAAATTATTATTTACACACTTTAAAATTATGCAAAAAAAACTGCTCGCGCCCCCCTTCGGATATTAGTATAAAAAGTGACGATAGAGAATTATTCTTAATTTGTACCAGCAACAAAGCTAAAAAGGGGCGTACGAAAGGGGTTGACATCTGTCAAGAGGGTTGTATTTTTTTTTTTTTTTTTTTTCAGTCTGTCAATATGTGAACAATAGCGAATTTGCATGCGGTTCGAACTTGCAAAAGGATATATGAAAAGGATGTACTGAGATGTTTAGTTGGTGTGAACATTCATTAGCTTTGACTTTGACTTTCCGCATTTGTACTTGTTGTACATACTAATTATCTGAAGATAAACAATAGCATTGAAGTATTGTAATGAAATATGCAAATATTTGAAGCTTAAGTTTAATTGTAAAAACAGATTTAAAATTAAATTAAAAAGTTTATTTTAAGACAAGTAAAGTTTGCTTCTCTCTGCTTGAAAGAACTACTCGAAAAATTCTTAAATGAAATTTACAATTTTACAATTTCTATAAATTATCAAAAAAAAAAATATATATATATGTGGCATATAATATATAAATTCTTTGAAAAAAAAAAAATAAAAAATCCAACCCTTCTTGACAGATGTCAACCCCTTTCGTTCGCCCCCTTTTTCATTGCTGCTGGTACAAATTAAGTATAATTCTCTATCGTCACTTTTTTATACAAATATCCGAAGGGGGCGCGAGCAGTACTTTTTTTTTTTTGCATAATTTTAAAGTGTGTAAATAATAATTTAATTTTGCACTAATGCTATGGAATTAGTGTCTCTATGTTTGCAGAGTCTTGTGCGTTAATCTGCTCCGAACAGATTTTAAATGTTAATTCAATAAGAGGCAAAAACGCGTTGACAATCAAACCGGTCATAAATTAGTTGAACTTGTCATTAATGTCTTTTGGTTTTTGTAATTAAAATACATGGAATATTCACACATACACAAAAGAGACACACACACACATACACATGCATATATGGTATATGTATTACATATATAGAAATTGATCACGTTCGATTTGCAATCATATTGAAGATGATGTTGGGTCTCTATCTCTTTCGCTGTAGAGTAAAGTATAACAACTAAAGCGTTAAACGAAAGGATATGAAAATACTTTAAGAATGAGACACAAGTACACAATAATTTGACAAGTCATAATATTGATTGCATTGCCAAAGATTTATGATCACATATGCGATTTGAGGTCCTTTTATTTTTTTCTGTTTTTTTTTTTTTGAAGGGTTTTAGCCTCGATTATGGCTTGTAATCGAACAGTTCGACAATATGGGCAATAAATCTTTAGGCCGACTTCGGCGTGTTACATTTTAAATCGAAATGGAAAGCAGATTTATTTGCAGCTACAAGTGTTCAACTAGCAAAACCTTTCTCATTTCCCCTCCTATCTCATCCATACCCCTCTCTCTCTCTCTCTCTATGCTAGTCAATCTCAAGTGGGTTTCCATGCAACATATGTGCGGGTTTTTTCATTTTTTTTTTTCAGTTTTTTTGTTCCTCTACCTCACCCTTAACCAAAGGGTTGCACAGCCTGTGGTACAAGGGGTGTGGCAGTTAGTTGAACTAATTTTTAACATTTTTTTTTTTAAAGGTTTTTTTATTTGCTGCTGCCTTTACAGACGATAAATTTAACGCAATTTTTTCTAGAATTGTTAACTTCGTTTCTGTTTCTGCATATTTCGTTTTACTTTTTTTTCATTCATTCTTTCTTTTCTTTTGAAACGCCTTGGAATTTATGCAAATGCCCGTGAAATAGTCAAGAGAAATTGGTAGAAAAAAATGTTGGAAAATAAAAGAAATTAACAAACATAAAATTAATGTTTGCACCCAACAAATTTCGTAGCCAGGATGCGAACGCGAAAGCGAACAAGCGTCCTGCACGTGTTTCCATTTCTGTGTGCGCGCCTCTTTCCCTTCTTTCCGATACAATGCCATTTTCATTGAGTTTTGTTCCTCTTTGCCGTCCGCTTAAACATTTTGCCAGTATTAACTGAAATTGTTTTTTAATTCTCCTTTCTTCTTCTTTCTATTGCTGTTGCTCTGCATTGCCTTAAACTGTCAACGTTGAGTATGTGTGTGTTAGGTGTGATAGAAATCACAAGACGACATTCAATACACACATGTGAATCCTTCGTGCTCTACCTGCAAGGAATAGAAATGCACATCAAAATGCAGAGATTGTTGCCAATTGCCAATAAGAGTTGGCAGAATGACCAGAAATTGGCAGATAACTGCAAAATAAAGACGCCAATGCAACAATACAATACCATCAGCACTGGCACATGAAAAAAAAGTAGAAGCAGAAGAAGCAGCAGCAGAGTATAAGATCATAATAGCACAAAGTGTTGATAGGATTACATTGACTACTTTGGCAATCGATAAATTTGAGCTCTAATCGCGATAAACTTAATTGCTGTTTTCAAAGGGGGGGAGGGGGGCAATGAGATGGCTCTGGCATGATGTCCAGGCTTAACTATATCTTCA